>JAEANM010004849.1:7460-20272 GCA_017656035.1 Myanophis thanlyinensis
TAAGATTTGAACACCCTTCCTTCCAACAGTCATGACTGAGCTCTCACTAAATCACTCCTGCTGCTGCTTTATTCTTGCATTCCTTCTAAACTGCAGAGCATAGAGACTAATTCAGTCATTATTGCCTTAATTGGAATGAGAATAAGAAGTATCAGTTCTACAGGCAACATTGTTTGATAGCAACTTGGAGAATTGAGGAGCATCTTTTAAAAATGTTAATAGTTAGGTCAAATAGGGTAAGCAAAGTGGGAGCCATAGGAAAGCATTAAGTGGATCATAAAGTTGTTGCTAAGGTCAGTTCAAGTGGTAAGATTTTAAGTAAAGAGCAAGAGAATGAAAATTAGTTAAAGGCAGAGACCAACAGAAGCCTTTTGCTGACAGCAGAATCTAATTGCAAATTGGCACACTAAGAAGCAGTTAATTTTAAAAATCACTCAAGTAGGCGTTGTCCTATTTTGGTATTTGTCCAGAGAGGAGTTTGTGCAGCAGCGCTTCTATGATTACCACCATGTCCATCAATCTCCTTTGTGAGATTACAATATGTGGTCCTGTCTAACTGTACTGTCTAAAGAATAAGCTTTGAAATGCTGGTGGGTTTTTGCTATTTTTAGCAGATTTTTGTTTTGTTTTGTTTTACTTTGGAAGGCATGGATTGCTGAGCTGCTCTTTGCCTCCAGATTTCACTAACCAAACCACTTCTTTCTTCATTAATGAAGTGTGCATATATTAGAATTCTCTCTAAACGATTTCTCATGCGGTAGAAATTCTCTAAAAAGCAAAAATAATGCATAAAAATTTTTATTCATTCAATCAATAAGCTCAACAGGGCTCACAAAATGTTGAAAATTTAGTATAAAATATTAAAAGGTAAATACTTGTGAATACTGAGAGCCAATGTGGCCAATGTGGGACCATTCTCCCTCTTTTAGCCCTAGACCAGAAAGTCAAAAAGAAATTTAAAAAGGGAAAAATATATACAATTTCAATTTTTCTGGTTTTCTACAATATCAAAAACAGTAGAATGGCCTTTAAGAAATCATTGCAGATAATTTTTGGGGACTAAATTAAACTGAGACTATACTGAATGATATTGTCCATTTTTTTTTCTCCAAGGCTAGCCAGTTCAAAGGCTGAGACACATTTCTTGTCAGGACACAATTCAGAAAATAGGATTAGAATTTTGCCAAATGTGCTTCCAAAGTCAATCCTAGCAGATGGTCAGCAGGATATAATGACTAGTGGTATCAAAAATCCAAGAGGGCTAGGCCAGTTCCATATCTGGCTTTCGATGAAGATAGTTCACCAAGAATACCAAAGCTGTCTCACTACTGTATTCTGCCCAGTTTTGGGCCTAGATAATTATCCAGGCACATCTGGAACTGCAGTACTACCTCCTGTTAGCTATTTTAATTTTATTTTAATCAACTAGCAGGGGCAAGAAAATAAGTACATGGTAGCCATAATTCTCTACACACTCTCCCTATATCTTTCAGATCTACAGGCTGGAAAGAAACCAAGATAACAGGATAAGCAGCTGCCAAAATTACCTCCTCTTGACTTGCTCTATTCCTGAAGTCCCAGTTGAGATATACCTAATTAATTTTCTCTGGAAAGAATGATGCAAATTATTTACTGGAAGTTACTGTGTATTCCAGCTCCCCCTACTCCTAAATCTTGCTAAAATGGTGCCTCACAGTATGGAGAAGCAATGAAAACAAGAAGTAAATACCCCTTGCTGCTTCACTTGTTATAGGTTAGGCCTCCAGTTGGACCACACTCTGCTCAGCTTGATGAGTAAGATTTCCTGTACTTGTACACCATTTTTTACTTCTAGCTTTTTAGTACTCCACCACAAGGGTAATTAAACTTTGCAAAAGGGAAGGGAGCACCAAGGAGTAATAATGTCAATTCCTAGGGCCAGAGTTTTAACAAACAATTGAGAAAGTCCTCAATTTGTTGGATTGTACAATCCAGCTCCTATTGTCTACTTTGAATTATTTATTTAATTCTCTATCCATATAAAAGTTTACATCAGTCACCTTTCTAGGTTAAGATAGTGATGTGTCCTTGATAATGGAGTTGTAAAGATTGCTAACTCCACACAAATGTAGTCCGATTGCCAGCTCCAAACATAGGCTAGTATACACTGTGATGTATACATGGGGACAGATATCAATTGGGAAATGTCCATAATTTCAATGGAAGATATAAAATGCTGAGCTTTTGGGAAAGGGGAATCTCACCATGATTATCTTTGTATTATTTTAGTTCTTAGTATTTGTTTGGTCCAGAATGGCTATTACAGAAATTATGATAGATTGCCTGTATTTCTTGGCTCTGGCTGCTTAAATTTACATTTAAACTGAAAATATATATTATAGCAATAGCACTTAGACTTATATACTGATTTATAGTGCTTTACAACCCTCTCTAAGCAGTTTACAGAGTCAGCATATTGCCCCCAACAGTTTAGGCCAGAGGTGAAATTCAGCTGGTTCATACCGATTCTCTAGAACCTGTTATTAGAAGAAATCTCCTTTTGGTTTTTTTCTCACTTTGCAGGGTTAATCCTGTAAAGATTAACTTTACAGGGTTATTCCTGTAAATAAGGCAATTGTTTCTAGCCTAATCTTTATTGCCTTGCTCACAGAAACCGCCTCTGCCCTTATTACATTGTAACTTTGGGGAAGTTTAATTCTGTGCTTGGTGATGTTTAATCCTGTGGCCACGCCCACAGAACACGCCAGTAGGGAAAAAAAATGAATTTCACCATTGGTTTAGGTCCTCATTTTACAAACCTCAGAAGGATGGAAGGCTGAGTCAACCCTGGTGGAATTTGAGCTGCCAAACTCCTGGCAGTTGACAGTAAGCAGAAGTAGCCTGCAATACTGCACTCTAACCACTGTACCACCAAGGCTATATTATAGCACTGTATATAGTAGCCTTCCTTTCTTGTCAATGCAAATTCCTGATAGTCTGTTATTTTATGATAGTTGAACTGAGGATCTTTCTATGATGAAGAGTGATGGGAAATCTAGAACAAACAGAAGCAAATTGTTCACTCAATACTTTGCTAAATTAAGGAGTTTGTTCCTATGAAATGAGATGAGCCTTGTCATCTTTGCAACGATATTATGCAAAATCTATAAAAGGAAAAGGTTATTAATCACGATTGGTCATTTATGACTCAATATAAAATTGAATGTGCTTGGTGTAATGAATACCAGTTGCTCAGATCATGAGCAAGCAAATAAGAACAATTGCTTTTATGTATGTTCTGCTGATGTACTTTTCAGATCCAGCTGTCTTCCCATTGTGGGAAGCCAGATGCAAGATCAGAAAGCCTATCCCATGGGATAGAGTTCCACATACTACTCAGAAAAGGCTTTGGGTAATAACTGACATTAATACAGGTAGTTCTTGGCTTACTGAACATACATTCACTTAGTGATAATTTGAAGTTACAGTGGCACTGGGAAAAAATGCCTCATGGCCAGTACTCATACTTATGACTATCCCAGCATCCCCACAGTCACCTGATTCAGGCCTTAGCAACTGAAATGTACTTATGACAGTTGCCACATCTTGAGGTCATGTGATGGCTTTGCAACATTCCCAGCCAGCTTATGACAAGCAAAGTCAATGGAAGAAGCCAGATTTCCTTAATGACGTGATTCACTTAACTATGGTAATTTAACTTAACAACTATGGCAGAAAAGATCATAAAATTGGGTGTGGCTCATTTCACAACCACCTTGCTTAGCAGTAGAAATTCTGTATTCAATTGTAGTGATAGATCAAGGAGTCCCTGTATCATTTTTATCCTTGTATCATTGCTACTGTCATGTTCTGCAGTACTGGGTTGATTCAGTTGGATTTGTTCGAGACATGACTAGTCCCTCATTTCTAGCACATCTCCCTGATATCCTCAAACTCCTAAGTTTCCCATTTCACCTAATCCTTTACTCTTTTTTTTTCCAGACCATGCAGTATTCCCTTAATTTAGTACAAGCAGTTCTGCCAAAATCAGCATCACATTTTCCTGTTTAACAAGGTTGCTTTTGACAGAGGGAATGAAGGATGCCCTTATCATCCCCTTGCTGTTGACCTCTCAGATTTGATTTGGGTTTTGGAATACAGTATATTTAGGTGTAATCAGCTCTAGGAAATAATGGACTTATTAATTACAGACAGAGGCTGCCTATTATGGTCAAGTACAATCAATGCTTGAGTGATCAATTTTTATTATATTACATGCAGACTTTCCATCTTGCTTTTGCACATTGTTCCTCTAGTTTGAAAACCATTTTTTATTTTTAATAAAAAGTATCTTTGTCATGAATCTATATATATCTATATGCATCCAGAATACCTGGGACAGTGTACTACTAGCACACACCTGTACACACAAATATATCTACCCAAATGCAGATGGAAGTTGGAAGTGATCTTATAGGTCATGTAGTCCAATTCCTGTTCAATTTAGGAATCCACTAACCAATTTTTCTGACAGGAAATCACCCAGCCCTCTCAATTACTGTGTGTCCTTGAATGTTTTAGGTAGATTGTTTGACTGCCAGACAGCTTTTTATTGCAAATGAATTTCTTCTAATATTCAGCCTTAATGTCATTTAGTTCCATTTCAGTTCAAGCAGTTTTTATGCTGCTTTCAGTTCAACACAGAGTAGATCTTCTCCCTCTTGCATAGTATAACCTTTTAGATATTTATAGATAGTAATCAAGCTCTCCTCTTTTCCAAGCTAAGCATATCTAGCCCTTCTAAGAGTGTTCAGATCCCATATCATCCTAGTAGCTCTCCTCTGAATTCACTTCAGCTTCTCTGCATCTCTTGTCTAAGCATCAGAGTACTGAAGAACTATTATATCCTAATTCTGAATTCAATGGTTCAGTTAACACAGCCCAAGTTAGTATAGTCCTTTATAGCTACTATATCACACTACTACTGTTAGATCATTTTCACATCAAGGCAGGTTTCTTCAAATCCATATGTATGTATTTCATTTCCTGCCTGATTCAAGACTTTTACACTAGCCATACTTGAGCATCTTCTTGCTGAATATGTCTCAATTTTCAAATCTGTTACTATAATTTTAATTGTGATCTTGTTCCCTGAGATATTAGTCTCTAGTTTGGTATCATCTGTACAGTAAATTGAATAAGAATCTATTCTGCTCTATTCTTTAGGGCATTTGTAAATTGTTGCATAATATGGGGCCAAGTAGAGAGCCCTGGGAAATTTCCACTTGGTATTTCCCTCTAGAACAATACAAATCCATTTATGTGTGATTTTTAGTCTGTGATTCTTCAGCCAGTTGAAAATCCACCAAAGTATAGTACTGTTAAGTACACATTTATCTGTCTTGTCCAGAGGAGTATAATGAGAAGCCTTGTTCACAGTGCTCTCTATTAGTTTACCAGAGTAATCACTCTGTCATTAAAAAAAGATAAATTTAATCTGAAATGACTTGTTGACAATCCCATGCTGGCTCCTAATAATGGTAGCATTATTTTCTAAAAATTCGCAGACACAGTGCTTGACAGTCTGTTCTAATGGCTTACTCCTCCCTCTAGCCTTCTCCGATACCAAGTTGGTCTTTCTCCAACCCTCTGGCACCTTACCAGTTCTGTAGGAGTTTGTAAAGATTACAGTAACAGGGTTTTGTCACTCCTGCCAGTTCATTTCTCACCTAGAAATATAGCTCAAATGAGACTGAAGTCTTGAATGTCTTCAAGATGAGTTCTTAACATACTTTTCACTCTTCAGTTATGTTGTTCCTGCCCTTTCTTCAGTTGTATCAGGAACATCTCTTTCCCTCTTCTGATGGAAGACAGATACAAAAAGAATGTTATACAGTTCTGTATTCTTCCTAATTTCCTTTATTACTTCAACATCTTCCCCATGTAAGATACCATTAGCAATTTTGTCCTCTGTTAGGAACTTATTCTAAACTTCCCTTCCCATCATGGTTTGCATTCTTCCTAAGCCCTATCTTGTTCTGAATCTTAGCTTGAATGGAATAGAAAAATGATGATTTCATTGTTCAGGTTTGAGCTATCGGTTTTTTCATTGTCTTTAGTTAACAGCCCCGTTTTCTTTTTCTAAACATTTTCTTTTTTCCCCCCCTCACAGTTTTTTGTTAATCCCTATTCAGTTCTTAAAGCAGTTCTTTGTCCTTTTCATGGAGCTTATTTATCCCTCCCCTGTTTGGTATTGTTTTTTTTTTTTTCTGGATTTCCTGTTCCTCTTTGACCCAAAGGTGCATTTTCAAAAGGCAACTGGACTTGCTTAGACATTTTGCTTCCCATCCAAAAAGCTTCTTCAGTTCTGACTGAATGGTAAAGAATAGAAAGAATACAATAATGCAAAGAATATAAATCCTTCCATTTCTCCACCATTCAGCCAGGACTGAAGAAGCTTCTTGGATGAGAAGCAAAGTGTCTTCAAGAAAAACAAAGAAAGTCCCCTTTTGAAAAAAGCACGTTTGGAGTAACAGGACTTGAATGACCGAGAATCTCCATAGACACGTATCTCTTTGACTTTTAGGATTTCAAACTATTGGAGAGCACTTTTGCTCTATCCATCATTCTTCCCTATTGGTCAGGATTATGTCTAGGATTGTTGACCTCTTGTTTCTTTTTACTCTGCGTGAAAAATGAGCTATCACTAAGAGAAAGAAGAAATCTGTGAGTACTTCCACTTGTAGCTGAGTTAGTTTTCTAGCAAGTAGTAGGCTAATTAAAGTCTCCATTGCTATTCTAAGCTGCCTTCTTGAATAACTGGTAAGTTGGTTTAGGAAAGCATTGTTCATATCTTTTCCCTGTAGTCAACTTTGTTTAAATTCCCACAATGATGCTCTATTTGTTACTCATTTAGATTTTTTCCAAACAATTTCAATGGATTTCTGCATCTTGTTCGAGAATTACATAGGTGAAAATTAGAAAATTAAAAGGACACTACACCAGGATTGACAGTATTAAGACAACAAAACCTACTTTTTGTGCACAGAATTTCAACTAGAATGTAAGAACAAATACATAGTTTATGCAATGCCTGCAGCTTTTATTTTTTTAAAAAAAGAGCTATCTTCTGGTTGTGGAGCTTATTTTTTTAAAAATTCTTACAAATAATCTTAATTTTAAAGAGAATTTTATGACACTTGTTCTCATTGCTTTCAATAATGCCTTTTATTTCTCTGTTCATACTTACTGCATCATTATTTTTTAACCAAACCAAGAATTCAAGGATTGTTTTAAGAGTAAAGCATGGCTATTGAATGTATTGAAGGGTATATAGATTTGCTTATGGATTTTATTGAATTGACCAAATTTATTTTGAGCAAAGAATGTAATTTTTCTAACTTTAAACATACATAAAAGTCATGAGCTCGGGTTATGGAAGCTGAAGAACTATGCCATTGGCTTGAAGCACATCACAGCTGTAAAATCTTTTGTGAGCCATTATGTCTTTAAGGAAGCAAAAATAGCCAAGGAGCTTAATTTAATGATCTGTGAGATGCTGCTGTGCACATTTGTTAGAGACAGACCATTGCAATAAAAAAGGAGCGTCAAACTCATGTCATGATATCACATGACGTAACAGAAATTTTTCCCCTTTGCTAAACCGGGCATGGGTGTGGCCAGCATGTGACACATCAGACCCGCAGGCCAGGAGTTTGACAGCCCTGCAATAAAACAATGGCAAACGTCTGAACCCATTCTATCTTGGAGGTATTCCAGAAAAAAACCTGGTTCTGGAAATGCCTTTTTGTATGTTACAGATATTGATGAATTCCAGATTTATTCATAACTCAATTAATAGTTTAGCTTTTATTCTATCTGAAACATACAGGATTGTGGGGTTTGTTTGGTTTTTTTTTTTATTTTGGCCCATTTGTGTTTCAACTCTTGGCAGTGATGTTGTTATGATCACACTTTGCCTGTCATTATCTCCTTAATTATTGTGAGGGAAAAGAGAGAGAAAGAGCACACATCAAGCACAAGAGAAGGATTTTAACTTTCCTAGTTCAAAGATAACCTGCAAATGTAAAAATGAAACTATAACATGCAAAGAGTACTAAACAGGAGGCACTAAATAGTAATATTCATGTTAACAGAACTTACTTTATTCACAATTCATTATTACAGTTAATTCAGCATGCTTCCTCCATTCAACACTCTATAGCCAAATAAGTTTCATTTTCAGGTTATTCTCAAGATAAATAAGGATAATTTAGATTGCTATATAGTAAAGTATAAAGCAGTGTCTTACACAAGAAAAGTTGTCCATAGAGTTGATCTGGCAGAATTCTGAAATAAAAATAACAACTGAATCAATAAGGATATAAACCTTTCCCAGTTATATGCTCCATATTTTAGAATGCAAAATGGCTGAAAAAAAATCAAATTGTAAGAAAAAAAAAGCACACAGTATGATTCATATAGAGAGACCTTATGGCAGCGTAAATAACATTCTGACCCAATTAACAGATCTAATAAGTTCGCTGTCACTTTATTTATTTATTCATCATATTTATAGACTCACCCATTTCACAGAATCTGAAATATGATACATATATTTCTGAAAACATCTTTCCCCCGTTTTATATGTCTAACAAAGCAGCTTGGAGATTCTTAAAGTTGTTTGTATTATTTTCTTCAGCCCTAATAAAGACACTCAACTGTCAATTTTGGATTTTTTCCCCATGGAACAAGACAAGTAGGATTGTCTTTTATCTTTCTATGTCAAATGTAACATCAGCAATTCTTAAAATCAATATGACAAGTTTGTGTTCATATGTCTTAACTAGAAAATAATAATGTTTGTTACTGCAAATGGCAAGGAAGGGATATGTGTTCTGTCTCTCTTTTCCCTTTGTAACTTGTTGTGCATGACCCCCCCCCTCCCACTAATTTGTTGCATTGTAAGTACAACTCCTCTTGTGGGTTTAAGTTGCTGTTTTATTACTTCTATGAAAATTTCAAGCCATCATGCTTTATTGCTCATTTAATGAACACATACCCATTAAAAAAGAGTGACAGTGTGGGTGGAGGAAGGAATAGGAGAGAATAAGTGTTGTTTCATTGCTTTCAGAGCTTTTCATAACTAGCCAAGCCTGCTGAGATCATTTATATGACAGATGTTTTATGCTATTGCTTCTACTAATACAGCACCACCACTCTGCTATGCTTGTTATGAGGAGTTGTAATAGGACAACTTGTTTAGGAGCAGGCAAGCTTTAGAGCTTATCAGCTATTGTAGGTTTTTGGAAGCTGAACACACTGCCCAAGGAAGAACATGCTGTGTGATCCTCCTTTCACTTCATGACACAAGCAAAGACCGTTGTTTATTTTGATCAGTGAAAATTTGAGATGGTGGTTTTGCATAAAGCCTCTTAAGGTATCTTCCATGAATCGAACACTGTTTTGCATCGTCACATCATGATTAAGAGCAACTCAGGTTAAATACAGCCCTCTTCCTCATGTTTCTTTATTCATTCATTATATGTAGAACCTCCACATATTTTGAGATAATTTGAATGGAATGGAGAAGCAAGCAGTTGTTCAGAAAAAGAATTTCCTTCCTTCCTTCCTTCCTTCCTTCCTTCCCCTACATATACCCCTAATTAAAACAAGGAATTAGGACCAATTCAAATTCCTCATAGAAGCAACTACTTCAGTCAGTTTGACTTGCAGCACTTCAGACACAATGCCTATTGTATTTCAAGCAAACTCTCGTCACTACCCAGTTAAGATCTTAGAGAGATAGAATTATAGTCTGATATCCAATTGCTCTAAAGCAGGGTTGTCAAACATCATCATGGCGGCATCACATGATATATCAGGACTTTTCCCCCCTTTTAAGCTGGGCATGGGTGTGGCCAGCATGAGTCGCATCAGGCCCATGGGCCAGGGGTTTGATAGCCCTGCTTTAAAGCATTCAAGGAAACTACTGCTCTGAACCCAATCTGGCTTTCAGACTAGTAAGACCATGTTTTCTCTTCATGCAGCATCTAATCTTTTGCTTGAGAGTCAGCTAATTTTGACCCTGACCCTTGAGAGTCAGCTCATTTTGCATGTATTCTCAATCTTTTTTCTCCAGACAGAATCTGGAGAACATTTATGAGAGTTGCTTTTTCCCACTCCCAAATATGATTGTGATCCAGTTGATGTCTTTTATATTCATGATTGTGCCTGAAAAAGGCAGTAGTTGTATTACATATTCCTTAAAGCCTGGCCATGACAAGCATCAATCAGTATAATCATATGGCTTGACTTCTAGGTTTCATTCTGCTGCCTGATGACAATTTCAGTTGGATTCCTTATATTGGTCCAGAATTGGTTTCAGAATTGTACATTCCTGTGTTATTATATTTAGCAGTTAATCTCTAGCTCAGCAATGATGAACCCCAGCTTGCAAAAACAAAAGGGGGGGAAGGGAATCTTCCAATTTCTAGCAATAAAGTTCTGCAGAATTTATGGGTGGTTTGCTTCTCTGCTGGTGGAAAATCTTGCCTTATCCTTCCCTCCAGATTTTGGGTCTCCACGGCATACCAGTTTGGTCCCAGAAGATGATTTGACAGTTTCACAATTCCCCCATTACAGTGATCACACAAGATTTGTGTTTGCATTTTACCTTTAGGTAACTACAACCACTTTATAACACTGGAATAGATCTGGACTGTAAGGGCTTTTTTCAGTCCTTTGCAACTCTTCTCCCATTATGATAACCAAAACAGCTGGTATGAAATTAGCACTGTTCCTTTGCCTCCACCTTCTCTTCTGTAGAGAAATATAATGTATATGTGTGTGAGGGGAGGGGGTGTCTATAAGGACATTTTTCTTACTTTATTATTCCAGAACCATCTCACATTTCCCAACTGTGGTTATAAAGATTGGGGAATAAAAATGGTCTTTGAAGTGCCTCAAGAACATGGCACACACATTGTGGAGAGAAAATTAGTTGTTTGAGAGACCATTCTACTCTAAAGTAAACACATGCTTATTTATCCGAAAACATACACACAAACATTGACAGCATATGGGAGGTTACTACCCTATGTAATGGCAATTCTTTCTGTAGCAGCAATATTGCTGAAAATGGCTGCTTTTGCATGGATAGAGATAATCTCCCACCTTTTGCTTTGTGTTAATGATATTAAAATGAATTTACATAAATGTTTCTCAGTGCAGTGGGTTCCTGCTATAACTGATAAATGTAAATTCAAATTATTATGAACAAGCCACAGAGGACAAAAATAACTACTGTTGTTTTGTGACATAACTTAGAGCTTTTCCCCCCAACACTATTGGCAATTTAATAGTTTCTGACTAAGTAGATCAGGTACATTAAAAACCATGGAATGCTAGCTAGGACAAAAGGAAGGAGAATAGCCAAAGGGAAATGATTTACCTAATTAGTAATACAGGGCACATATAAAAATCAAGATATTTTATAATTCAGATGCAAGAATGAGACTTGGGGAATATTTTAAGAGGTGACATTAGTAGACATTACAGAAAACAATCTATTTTTTTAAATAGATGAAGTGGATTTTAGAATCTAATAACAATGGCCACCAACTCCCAAACAATATTATGTTCCACTTCATGCCTCCTCTCCAGTCATTTACTAGAGCAGCTTTTTTGGCTCAGCTTTGAACTCAGAGACCTATAGAAAGGAGAATCTCTGAAATGTCTCATTTGGGACAGGAGTCAGAATAGAATAGAATAGAATAGAATAGAATAGAATAGAATAGAATAGAATAGAATAGAATAGAATTCTTTATTGGCCAAGTATAATTGGACACACAAGGAATGTTTGGCTTGGTCTGAATATAATACTCATCCCTTAGGAGAATTTAGATTCTGAGGAGCAAGTTGGACATTCAGAAGAAGATACTGTCTTGCAAGTATACGTTATTTGGGTTCTGCATCTCACTTCTTAAGGTAAATACAGAGGAAGGGTTCACTGAAAATTCCCTAGAAGTAAAACTGCATTGTCCAATCTGAAATCCTAAAATATTAGAATGGTCCACAAATTATCAAACCATTGCCAGTTGGGTCTTATGTTTTCATGTGATTTGCATGGCTATTAAGTATTCTCAATTGCAAGCAATCGGTTGACAGTAATAATCGTTGGTAATGGCTGATGAATAATCTTAATTGAAGATAATATTTTCATTTGTTCACACTTATTTTTAAGAAATACGTAGAGTAGAAATGTGTAATACATATTCTATATACTATTCAGGCGCTATACAGTACTTGCCCTGTGCTTTTAATATCCACAAGAGCTGTATTAATGAAACATGGGATATAAATCTATTTAATTTTCATTTATTATTCATATTTTGCCATCAGGATAAAACACTTTTCAGAATAATGAAATGAAAAATCTTTGTCCTGAAACACTTATTTCACAGGAGGAAGATGTGAAACCAAGGGCCTTGGTTTGCCTTAGAGGTGTTCACTTTAGTTTTAGTTACCTATTTGGAAAAAATATGGAGATTAAACAGTGTGTCAGCAGCACAAATGATACAGTTTCTTTTCTGCCTATGTTCAGATGTTTCCTTAGTATAAGTATGAAACTGAGGCACCAAGTAGACCACAACTGTAGCTAAATAGAAACATTTCTCTGCTTGAGTCCCTATAGATCAGATGTCCTGGTCATATTTAGTAATTTATTATCTGCTTCATGGTTAGATATACCATATTTATTTATTTATTTATCATATTTATATACCGCCCCATCTCCCTAAGGACTCGGGGCGGTTCACAGCAGATAAAAACAA
>JAEANM010004850.1:0-20271 GCA_017656035.1 Myanophis thanlyinensis
CGCAACTGGGCGATCCTTCGGACCTGATAGAAAGCCCCCCTGGAGACGGCTGCGATATGTTCTTCCAATGACAGCCAGGAGGACACCCAAGTTGCGAGCCCTCTCCGTGGGGACAACATTTCATTCCCCACGGCCAGCGATAAGGGAAGCTGGCTAAATCTAGGCGCAGAAAAGCACAGCCACTCGGTCTTAGCTGGGTTGAGTTGAAGTCTGTTAAGGCCCAGCCAGCTCCGCACAGCCTCCAGGCACCGGCCCATCACTTCTTAAAGTCACCAAGGTTGAGAAACACTGCACTAGAAGATGACCTCTCCCATCAGAAATAAATGGACCAAGCTAGGAAGGAAGGAGCAAAAAACAAGGCTCCCAATCCTCAACTCCCACTGTATTCCAGAAATATGTTGTGGGCCAATGGTATCAAAGGCCACTGTGGAGCAAAAGGGTGGATATATCACCTCCATCCTGGTGCCACCACAGGTCATAAATCAGTGCAACCAAAGCTGTCAGTCCTGGACTGAGAGTCAACAGAATTGGATCTGAATAATCCCTTTTTTCCCAGAATTTCTCTGCAATGACAGGCTGACCACCTTCCTAACAAGGGTAGCAATTGTCTAAAAATGTTGGGTTCAAGACTAGCCTTCTGAGGAGGGGGTGCACCACTGCCTCCTTCATGGCTGAAGACCATACAATCCCTCTTAGTGAGGATGATACCTCAGTATGGATTCAATTATAGAGCGCTTCCCTGGTTGCTTTAATAACCAGAGATCCAGATCCAATAAACAGGTGGCTAAACTTAACATTGCAGAGAATCCTGCCCACTTCCTCAGGAGTCACAAATTCAGACTCATCCTAGATCATACCACAAGACTTGAGATCCAAGAATCTCTTAGTGATGTTATACAAATGAACAAAAGTCTTTTTTATACTGAAATATGCAAGCCCTGGAAAGTTAATAAATACCTGAGAAAACTAATAGCTTTCCCACCACAGGATCAAGCAGGCACAATTATGTGGCTACCACTTCAGATGAGGAAAAGTTACTCCATTGTTCATCCCAGAATGATTATATGAGTGGGCACTCAAAAGTGGCCAGATTCCACCTTCCAAATTTTCAGAGAGCCCATTTTTGCAGCCAAAGTTCCTGATGTGTTTGTGTTATGCTTGGTCATTTCTTCCTGGATACAAAGAAGGGGGTGGGGGGATTGTCACAATTCAGTCTTTGCTTGCACTGATTTATTACTTCTTCCAATCATTGGTTTTGGCACCTTTCTTTCTTTTTTTCTTCTTCTTCAAAGGCTTTGTTCTGAGGTCATCCTCTAAACCAGTAAAGATTTATAGAGGCAGCATTAGGACATTCTCAGAGATTTCCGCACGTAATGGTGACATTACCTAGAAAAATTAAGGCACTGACCACAATGATTACAACCTTCCTGGTTATAACTACTTTGCCTTAGAGACTATGTCAACTTGCCAAAAAGCAAAGGAGAAGAGCTTTCCTTCTATGAGGGCTCATTTCTCCTCTCTGTTCTGATTTCAAATGACAGGCAGTACTTAGGGCAGCCATGACAAGGGGCCCAGACCTGCCACATAAAATCAGAATTCAGATGGCACAATTCTGTTACTCATTAACAATTATCCAGGATGATAACATTAGACGTGCCTCACTTTCCAAACGCTATAACTTCCTATGCTCTACCTTTCCAGAGAACCTCCTTACTTGAAATACTCTCTTGTTCCTCACTCACCTTCACATGAAATTGCCTACCACCCAATCCCCTACTACTTTAACATACTGTAAGGATCTTTGTGGTGTGTTGACCAAATGGAGTGGGTTGAAGCTCATGACCATGTACCTTTTAATTATCTGTGGCGTGTATGTGTGTGTCCTGTCCATTTCTTCTTCCTGTCCAGGCTCTTTAGCTGGGAGCAGCTCTCACAAAAAACGGTCTGGCTTTGTGCAACTCCCTTAACCCGGAGGGACCAGCAGCTGCATTTGCACAGCCTGCTAAGCTGGGCTCGTGCCAACCTTAGTTTTCCTGGTTGTGGCTTAAGCACGTTGCGCAAACCCACATGTTTATACTTCAATGAATTATGTGAACCCAATGACTGAGCTTGCTTCCTGAATTAACTGCTTTGACGCTTTGTGTGAACCCACCCGTTTGTTCTCCTCCGGTCTCTTTGCCAAGTCACGTGTCTTGCCGCAGTTGTGCACATTTCAGTACTTGTGAATTGGCCACAGTGATGCCCTGCTGGAAAATGCAGCGCTTTGCTCCTATAACAGAAACCAGAGCACAAAGTTGAATCATTTTCTCTCCCCAAATGCATGCAGGCCATCCCATTTGGCCATTTTGACTCTGAATCTAAACCTGTTTACCTTGCAAACAGTTCTTTCTTCCCCAGCTCCAGTTTGGAGCTTCCTTTTTGTATGATAATCTGTCCCCCTCTGAGCTGTTTCAAGCCCTGGTTTGGGCCCTCAGATCACCAGGGGACTAAGTTGCTTTAAACATCACCCCCTATGCTCTAATGCAGTGTTTCTCAACCTCAGCAACTTTTAAGATGGGTGGATTTCAACTCCCAGGATTGCTGGGGATTTCAGGGTGTTAAAATCCATCCATTTTAAAGCTGCTGAGACGGAGAAACTCTTATCTGGTATGTTGATCAGCAGAGAGTGGAAGAATGGAGGCCAGCGTGCCTTCCTCCTTGGCAGCTTCCTCCCTTTGGCCTGGACCGCTTGCTGCTACTTGAAATGAAGAGCTGGGGGTGGTGGTGGTGGTGGGACAGCTCACGTTTGTCCCTCTGATACAGCCTCAGGGATCACAGGCAGATTTTCTTAGGGAACAGAGTCGGTTTCATATGAAAGCAGTTCCAACAAAGGTGGGCTGGAAGCCAAGCAGGGCCTTCTTTGGACAGAGGCAGGATAGCTGCTGCCTCATTGTGTAATTGCACATTTCCCCCAAACTTCTAGTAGTACTTCCAGGGACCTTTATATACTGCCCATTTGGGGTTGGGTGGAGGGTAGTGAAATCAAGGAGAGGCCTTTATTCTTGGGTCCTTTTGGTTGTGTTTGATGGCTTTCTTGGACTCTGTGAAATTGTCTTTGGTTTGAAAGGTGGCACAGAACATGATTAACACAAGTACGGTTTTGATGCCATCCCATTTTTCTGACTGAGTTTTGTGTTTGCTTTGTTTGTTCACCAGGAAAAGCCTGTATTGCATCTGGACCAATTTAGGCTTTGATAACCTGGGGAATAGTTGTGGAGAGGTATCAAGATGGGAGCCACCTCCAGGGGAAATGATATTCCATAGAAAAGGACCATTTTCTTTGGTCCCATTAGAGGTACTTCCTAATAGCCAGGACCCATAACATTATCTGCCTTCTCAGTCTGGTGGACCATGTAGATATAACTGGGGAGAGATAGTCCATCAGATAATCTGGCCCCAAACCAGAGGTGAAATTCAGCTGGTTCGCACCGGTTCGATAGAACAGGTTATTAGAAGAAATCTCCTTTTGTTTTTTCCCCATTTTGTAAATAAGGCAGTTGTTTCTAGCCTAATCTTTATTGCCTTGCTCACAGAAACTGCCTCTCCCCTTATTACATTGTAACTTTGGTGAAGTTTAATTCTGTTCTTGGTGATGTTTAATCCTGTGGCTATGCCCACAGAACCGGTAGTAAAAAAAATTGAACTTCACCACTGCCCCAAACCATGGATTCTTTTCTCACAATCAGTTCACACTGCTGGCCCCTCTGTGATCAGCTATAATTCTTAAGATCCTTTTTAATCTGCAGGAATTGAGCCAGGTCTTTCTTATCCTTTACCAGGGATGTCTACAAGACATGATCCAAAAAGTTAAAATGATGGCTACAACTGTGCAAATGAAGTTCAGCTTATTTTTAATGTGTGTTGCAACACACATTAAAAAAAATAAACACAAGCTTTGTTACCACCAGAGCTTTGATTGCACCGTCATGGCTGGGCTTTTTTTGACCATGCCATGCCAACAGCTGTGTCCTTTGCATTTGATGTTGTTTCCTTTCCTTAGATGTGTGAGATCCAAACCACTAAGGAATTAATTATAAGCAGCAGCAGTGCCAAACACACCAACCGAAACCTACACAAGTGCTGAATTTGGCATCAGTTTAAAGTGTAGCCTAAAAAAAAAATCTGACCTTTAACAGCAAACAAATAAATTTTAAAAAATTGGTTTCTTTTAGAGTTTGACCAACGGAAGTTTCGAACTGGGCTCAGGATGACCTCTCGGAAAGACTGGAATGGACTGAGTTGCCTGCCTTGTGCCTCTGGGTGGAAACCTTTATTAAATGAAGGAAAGCTGTCCTGGGCTAAAGACCTTTGGGCATAATTTCTCCGCTGCAGAGAATGGATTTTCCTTGATGCAAAAGGAAGCCCAACTCAATGCAGAGTGTGATATAAGAAATCTTTTGCTGAACAAAATACAAAATACGGGGTTTTTTGTTAACTGGAGTTTTAAAATTTTTAACTGTATTTTAAATCAATTGGCCATAATTTAATTATTATAATTGATTTTTAATTACTATTCTGTGTGTTTTTAATGGCTGTACACCGCCCCAAGTCCTTCGGGTGAGGGGGCGGTATATAAATTAAATTAAACAAAACAATTAAACAATTAAGTCAGGATTGCAAGCAAGATATGGATGGTGCTAAATTTATAAGATTTTGAGCTTTCAAGAATGCTCCTCCCCTGGAATCCCCTCCCACCATGATTTGGGTAACAGCGGGAGAAGGCCAGGACGGGTACAAACCCAACACGTCTTTGGGCCGCCATCTTCCACATCACCTCCATCTCTCAGTTCCAAAAGGCTGCCTCTACTTACCTCCCAGGTTTAAAAAAACCAAAAAGGTTGGGATGACAGCCATATGAGTGCGATCAACTATCTACCCAGCGCAGGATGTAAAAATTGGGTGAAACTGCCCACTGTCTTTACTTCTTTGCGTTTGCCCTGTGGACACCCTTGCTATTGTTTCATAACAAGTTCAGGCAGTTCAATAAAAAAGCAAGAGCTGCTAAAACGTGCTAAATTCTTAACATTAACATTTCTTTTTTGTCTTTTTTGGGTTCTTGTGGATTATAAAATAACAGAATAATAGGGTTGGAAGGGATCTTGGAGGTCTCCTAGTCTAACCTCCTGCTTAGGCAAGAAATCCTACACTATTTTAAACAAATGGTTGTCCAATCTCTTCTTTAAAACTTCCAGTGTTGGAGCATTTACATCTTCTGGAGGTAAGTTGTTCCACTGATTAATTGTTCTAACTGTCAAGAAATTTCTCCTTCATTCTAGGTTGCTTCTCTCCTTGATTAATTTCCACCCATTGCTTCTTGTCCTGACTTCTGGTGCTTTGGAGAATACACACACACACACACACACACACCATTCCTTATGGCAGCCCCTGAGATATTGGAACACTGCTATCATGTCACCCCAGTCCTTCTTTTCATCAAACTAGATATACCCAGAGTTTCAGCAACCATTCTTATATATGTGTTAGCCTCCAGTCACCTAATCATCTTCGTTGCTCTTCTCTGCACTCTTTCCAGAGTCTCAATATTATTGTGGTATATAAACTATCAAGATGTTTATAAACTCTTGATTAGAGTGGATCAGCGTATTGTGTAAATCCGGAACATGGTTATCTCACTGCCCAGCTTTTACAACTTGCCCAAACTTAGTCACTGAGTAATTGTCACCTCTCTTTTGCCACACCTTCAAAGTGAGGCCCTCCCTGAGTGCAAGAGCAACACTGGTGGGCTGGATTACTTGTAAAGGAAGAAACGTTTTTGCCAGAGCAGGCTTGAGCATGTCAATTCCCCAGGGGCAGAGCAAGAGGCAGATGTTACAAGCAAACCCACCTTCTCCTTTTCTGAAAACATCATAAAAACATTTTTAAAAAGCAGATAAATGACAGATGAAAGTAGTTCATAAGACTGGTGGCTAACTGTACCACTAGCGGTCAGACCTAGGTATTGCATATAAAATTATACACAGCAATGTGCTACCTGTAAATGACTTTTTTTGATTTTAATCGCAATAATACACGCACTAACAACCACTTTAAACTTAATGTAAATTGATCCAAACTTGACTGTAAAAAATATGACTTTTGTAATAGAGTTGTCAAAGTCTGGAATGCTCTACCTGATTCGATTTTCTCAGCTACAAATTCTTGTAGTTTTAATCTCAAACTGACTTCCGTGGACCTTACATTGTATCTCAGTGGTCAGTAGAGGGGGCGTGCATAAGTGCACTAATGCACCTATCGTCCCTATCATCGCATTTTATATTCTTGTATTCGCGTTTTCGTTATTGTCTGACAAATTCTAATAAAAATAAATAAAATAAACAGAGCAAGGTGTGCAACGTGGACTTAGATCTTGAAGTGAAAAGGGTGGCGTGGACACTGAGGATTAACCAGAAGATGCTGGATTCAGCATCCATTGGAATTTAGGCTCAATGTTAAGATTTAGAAGAGAGGGTGTTTTCAGAATCCAGGCTCCCATCTCTTTAGGCCAGTGTTTCTCAGTCTTGGCCACTTTTAAGATATGCGGACTTCAACTCCCAGAATTCCCCAGCCAGTCCACACATCTTGTTTTGAGAAACATTGCACTAGAGGGGAACTCAGTCTTGATCTCTCATCTTTTCGGAGTTCTGTAAGTCGCAGTCATTGGAGAGTTTGGGAAATGCAATGGGGATGAAAGCATGGGATTCGGAGGTTGTGCAGAGGCCTTTCCCGGACAAAGAACTCTATTGTCAGCTGCCTCTGGTGGCTGTGATGAGGGGAGTGGGCTTTCTAACTATGATTTAAGTAATTCTAGCCTCATCTTAGTGGAGATGTTTCTCAGCATCTAGCTTTTTATCACTTAGAGCAGGGGTCTCCACCCTTGGCAACTTTAAGGCTTGTGGACTTCAATTCCTAGAATTTTGGGAGTTGAAGTCCACAAGCCTTAAAGTTGCCAAGAGTGGAGACCCCTGATTTAGAGGAGTATCTTGAAAGCTCACATCTGAGGATGTGGGCTCTCTATAGAGAGAGCTGGGAATAGTAAGAATAGCATTGTGCTTCATTTTCACCCACTTGAGGTCTAGATCAACACTACTCAACCTTGGCAACTTTAGGATGTGTGGACTTCTATTCCTGGAATTTCCCAGACGTGTTGCCAAGGTTTAAAAAACAGTGGCAGCCCCATGTGATGATTCAGCCGAAAGGGACAAAAGGCAGGGAAGCCCATCCACCACCACCTTAGTGGCTCTCACACCAAGGGCAAAAACCAGAGGGCTGGAGGCATTGCATAACCATTGCAAGAGGCGATCCCCACAGCTGTTTTCAGAAGGTCTGCTCTCTGCCATCTTCTGGGTCTCACAAATACTTCAGCTGCCTCTTTTGCAACCTGCTGCTCCCTTGTTGCATGAAAACCTCTCCCTCCGTCCACACACCTGTTGCCAAGGAAAGTGGAGGATAAAAGAGCTCCCAGCAAGTAAGCAATGTGACAAGGATATCACCCTAATGTAAGGTGGCAAAAATCCAGATGACCACTTTTTGGCAGAATAGGGGTACCAGTCCAGATCTGGGAGACAGTCCCTTGGACAGCTAAGCCCACATTAGACACAAAAGTGGATTTTTGTCACAGTCATCTTCATTGTCGTCAATGACAGACGGATTTGTTATTCTCAAGTTGCAACTGACCTTCCAGTACTGGGTGGGCAATCAGAGGAGCAGAACTATAAATTTTTAAGGAAAGGAGGAAAATGAAATTAGCTTGCCCAGCTTCTCATCCAAGCTTTGCTGGTAAGAAAGCCCAGGAAAAATGGGACTGAGTTCACTCGTTGTGCTAGACACGGTTTACTGAATAATCCCATATGCTGGGTTCATATGACACACATCCATTAAATATCCCCAAGTCAGTATGATGTGTAAGAGTCACACAGCAGCCTAAGCCATGATTTGCAAACCACAATGGCTGGATTTGCAAGCCAGCTTAATCTAAAACTAAACCAATCACTTTATGACGTCATGTGTTTGGTAACTCAGGCCTGCGTTTATCTGTTGGAAGCTGGTTCTTTGACCCAGAGGTAGAATCTTTTTTGGACACTCACAGGAACAATTCCCCAATCTTTATACTAGTGAAGTACCTGCATGTATCTTCAGGTCACCATAATGTCTTAAGAGTCCTGGGTAGTCAAATAGATTTTGTGAACTCAGAACACAACGCACATTCTTTTCTGCCATTCTCAGAAAGGACAAGGCTTGAAATCACTCAGATGGGAAACTCAGCGTTGGCAGTGACCAGAACTGCATGTAATCCCATTTAAATAAATAAACCCGAGCCCAGAGTCTCTGGGGATGAACCCTGCCCATGTTTACATCTTTGCTATTCCAATGTACACACTGGTTAAACAAAGCCAAGGACAAGAGAATGAATACACCACATGGATAACACATTGCACTCACACACATAGAACATAATTGGAAGGGACCTTGGAGGTCTTCTAGTCCAACCCCTGGCTCATACCATTTCAGACAAATGGCTGTCCAGTCTCTTTTTGAAAACCTCCAGTGATGGAGCACCCACAACTTCTGAAGGCAAGCTATTCCACTGGTTAATTGTTCTCACCATTAGGAATTTTCTCCTTAGTTCTAGGTTGGCTCTCTCCTTGATGTAGGTGTTTTCTCCTTGGTGTAGGGAGCTGGCAGATGCCAACAGAAGTGTCTGAACTTACATTGGAACTTGTTAGTGCCCTGTTGCTCTCCCCTGCTTCTATAAAGTGTGATATAGATAAGCATTCCAGTTATATAGATTGCCCTCAATTCTTTTGTGCAAAGGGCTAAACCACAAAGAACTTAAGTAAAGTGAACACATCGTGCGAGTGCAGCCTCTAGAATCTTTACTCACTCCATTTTGTGTGAACGCAGCCATACCATCACTGTTTGTACTGAAGGCTCTGGAATGATGGGTTTGTTTTAGAAATGTTAGACTTTTAGTAGACATCTGCATTTATAGACTGCCTTTCTGTGCTCCTGAATAAGTTCTCCAATCTCTTCTCTCTCCTCTAGTTGAAGACTGAGATCTGCTCCAAAGGACCATATAAAGGGTGGATAAATAAATAAATAAACAATCTAACAAATGTTGACAAAAGGTTGTGGAACCAGAGCTTGACATTATTTCTATTGCCCCTCCCTCTGTCACCCACAGGGGAAACCACCACTGCAGTCCTATGGAATTGATGGCTGAAGGATCCATGTCGCCAGATGCCAAATGTCACTTGCCTCTCGCTGAACCCTCCTCAGGCCATCTGGGCTCTGGATGTCCATGGTACGTGAGCCGCTAGTTCAAATCACCTGGAAAGGGGTGGGGGGAGACTGGAAAGGATTATTCATTCCAGGAAGGCTGGCTCCTGGCAGGCCCGGAGGGGGAGGCAGGCGTGCCAAAATCAGCAGCTGCCCGCCAGAGGCCTGCTTCCAGTCGGCCTCATCCCGCATGGCTGGCAAACAGTGACACCCCACCCCCACCCCACACACACACTTCAGCAACTGGCTCCATCTTGGCAAGTGGCCAACTGCTCTCTGGGGAAGGGTGTGTGTTGTCCCTGTCTGTGCTGTTTACTGGTCCTGCTGGGGGTGGGGGTGCGGTGTGTGTGTGTGTGTATAAGTAGTACAGGCAGCTGCGGCCTGTGGTTGGTTTTTTTCTGGCAAAGCGAGGGAAAGACACCTCTCTCTGGAGAGGGACTCTTGTCAAATCAGAGTAGAAGAGACCCAGCTCAACGCAGGAATCCAAGTGGAAGCATTTTGACCCATGGGCTTAAATCAGGGGTGGGCAATTACGGCTCCTTCATGACTCGTGGACTTCAACTCCCAGAATTCCTGAGCCAGCATGGATGGCCCAGGAATTCTGGGAGTTGAAGTCCATGAGTCATGAAGGAGCTGTAATTGCCAACCCCTGGCTTAAATAAATCCAGCAAAGGGTAATCTATTGTTGCTCCAGAAACAAGTTTATTTAAAAGTAATGGTCAATCAAAAGTGATCTTCCGGCAGCTGGCAACTATTGCATGACCTACCCCCTTTTCTTTCAGGCATTGGAAAATACAGGTAGTCCTTGGCTTATGACCACCTTGGAGTCCAAAACTGCCGTTGCTAAGCAAGACATTTGCTAAGTGAATTTCGCCTGGATTTGCAACCTTCCTTGCCACAGTTGTTAAGTGAATCCAGTACAAGTCGTTACGTTAGTAAGAGAGTTGTTACGTAATCTGGCTTCCCCCTTTGATTTGGCTTGTTGGGAGATTGCAAAAGATGATCACATGACCCTGGGGACATCGCAACCGTCATAAATATGAATCAGTTGCCAAGGGTCTTAATTTTGATCGTGTGATCATGGGGATGCTGCAACGGTTTTGTGAAAAAAAGTCATGTCATTTTTTTCAGTGCTCTTGTAACTTTGAACGGTCACTAAACAGCACTTGCAATAGCACCTAGACTTATATACCACTTTACAGTGCTTTATAGCCCTCGCTAAGCGGTTTATAGAGTCAGCCTATAGCCCCCAATAATCTGGGTCCTCATTTTACTGACCGCAGAAGGATAGAAGGCTGAGTCAACCTGGAGCCAGTGAGAATCGAACTGCTGAAGAACAGCCGCCGAAGAACAGCCGGCAGTCAGCAGAATTAGTTTGCATTTTAACCACTGCGCCACCACGGCTCATTACAATGAACTGTTGTAAGTTGAAGACTACCTGTAGTAGCTTATCTTCCATTCCCAAGGCTAAGCACATCCAGCTTCTTCTATCATAGGCTTTCTTTACTCTTGGGTCTAGATTAGAAGGTGAATGGGAAAGAGAAGGGCTAGAATGGTGTTTTTGTTCCCCAGCATGGCTGGGTGATCTAATCTGGCTTTTGGATGGCCCGGTTGCTGGAGTGCCTGAAGGACCACCTCAGACAACCCAGGTTGGCTCAGGCGAGCTGCCGGCATCTTTTTCCCACCAGGCTCCCTCGGCCAACTCCAAGAGCAGCCTCACCATTCTAAACATACCACTCAGCAAAGGAGACTCACAAACATGACCCCGTCGGTCCTAAAGTCACTCTGAGTAGTAGCTTTGCCACGGTAGCTACAACACAGCACTCTGAGATACTCTGCTGCCCGCCTAACCCTAACCCCACAGCTTCCGGTTACCTTTGGGTTCTTGCCCTGATCCTCACCTGTCCCAAAAGAGGAAGAACTTAGCGAGAGCACCCAGAGCTTTGCACAGGTGGGCAGCATTTTCAGGTAGAGCTGGGAGAGATTAGGGCTCTTGGGATCGATGCTTTTCCCTGCCTTTCTAAATTAAACGAAGAACAATTTCCAGCCTTCAAGATCCTGGAAAAAGTCAGGGCTTTGTACCCGGCTCTCCAGCAGGCAAAAGAGAAGCTTGATTGGTTAAACCCTTAGCCCAGAAAGAAGGACTGTCACTGCACAAGAAGCTCCCAAGCCCTGAGCAGCTGCCTGCCTGGATTTCAACCGTAGAATGAGCTGAAGGTCAGCGTATTGGCAGCAAGTGGGGGTGTGAGGAGGGGGCTGGTTGTGTGATGCCTTGTATAGCCTTGGCACGGCCAGCTCTGCTTTGTCACTCTCCAGCTGGACTAAAAATACGCTGAGCGCCTCCTGCCTCTTTGCTTCATCTGCCTTGAAACCACTCTTCTCCCCACTGGCAGGACACTTTCAGAAGGCCAAAGGACCAGTTGAGTTTTGGCTTTAGTAAGCAGTCCTGTAGCCCAACTCATCCTGCAGGATATTGGGAAAGGTGGGGGCTCACCCCTTTCTTCCTTCCTTCCCTCTCCCTCCCTCCTGCGTAGACTTTCAGACGAAAACGGCTGTGCCTGAATGTCCCCCCCCCCCCTTCCCTGGCTCCCCTTCTTTTGCAACAGCTGTTTCCAAAGCCTCTTGAATTTCTGCAAACAGCACCAACCTCAATTGAAATAACACAGCCAGAGTTTATTGGGTCTCTTTTCTCTTTCCTCTTCTATTACTTTCAGCTAATGAATTCATTAAAAAAACAACCTAAAATAAATTACAGAATTAAATAACTTTGGACAAATCTTCCCCCAAAATAAAATGTTAAAGTAATTGCTGGACTTTGGCAAACAGAGACACTTAAACCATAACACTAGGAGGGGGGAAAACATTACTTTGGAAAGAGGCAGAGAGAGGAGTGAGCATTCCTTGGGGGCCCCAAGTAAGTACGATAAAGATGTCCTCAAAATCTGCTGGTGCCTCTCTCCGGCCACATTTGCAGTCTTTCTTCCTCTTCCAGCCCCACCCAACCCACACATTAGCTCCATGCTGTCTGCTGAAACCTGCTAGGCATTAGGCAGATCCATGACACTGTGGAGTTCCCTGATGCTTCTGCTCTCCAGAGGCGAGGTTCAACTCTAGGGCTGGTCCAACTTCAGACGTGTGTTGGGTTGTCCAGGTAAGGGTCTGTCTTGGTCATGTGCAGCATAACAGCAGGAGCTTTGTAATGGCAGTGCGCTCCAGTGCAGGTTACCCCGCTACATGGTTTCCCCCTAGTCCTCATTCCCAGTTTCCTGTTGCACAGGCTCTGCCAGGTCTGCAGAGTCTTGGAGCTCCACACCCAAACACCGCTGGTGATGCCCACCACCAAGGACATAAAAATCTTCAGCATGAAGACGGCCATCGTGGGCACTGAGGCATCCAAGGAACAGTCCACACTTCGATGGCCTGGAAAAGGCAAGCAGCTGTGCTCCAAGGCCTGCAGGTTCCAGTAATCCATATTCAGACGTTCATAGAAATAACAGACAATGACACACGTGGCTGGGACAGTATAGAGGATGGAAAAAACCCCGATCTTCACCATGAGTTTCTCCAATTTCTCAGTATTAGTGCCACCTGTCTTCATGATTTTGCGGATGTGAAAGAGAGCCACGAAGCCTGTCAGGATGAAGGAGGTGCCAATGACCAAGTAGCAGGAGAGTGGGATGAGGATGAACCCTGTCAGGGCATTGACGTCCATGCTCCCTACATAGCAGAGCCCAGTGAGCTCATCCCCCGCCACCTTCCGCATGGTGAGGATAACAATGGTCTTCATAGCGGGGATCCCCCAGGCTGCCATGTGAAAGTAGCTGCTGTGGGCCTCAATGGCTTCGTGGCCCCACTTCTTGCCAGCAGCCAGGAACCAGGTCAAAGTCAAGATGACCCACCAGAGGGAGCTGGCCATGCCAAAGTAGTACAGGATGAGGAACACAATGGTGCAGCCAGTACTTTCCAGCCCTTCTTGGATGATATACAGCTCCCCATTCTCCCGGTCACAGGCGATGTTCTCAGCACCAGCCACTGAGCGGATGATGAAGGCCACCGAATAGACGTTGTAGCACATGGAGAGGAAGATGATGGGCCGCTCAGGGTATTGGAAGCGGTGAGGCTCCAGGAGGAAGGTAAGGACAGTGAAGGCAGTGGAGACGAAGCAGAGCGTGGCCCAGACGGCCATCCAGATGAAAGCAAAGTCCTTGTCTCGACGAGACCAGAAGACATCAACTCCAGGGGAGCAGCGGGGTGCACACGACAGGCTCTTGGCGACATACTGGAACTTGTCCGAGTTCTCACATGAAGCACTGCTGCCCGGTCGGCTCTCACTGGGGCCATCCCCAGAAGGTCGGGCAGGGCGTGGTGCCACGGGTAGCATGCCCTGACCCCGGTGAGGCTCAGCCGTGGTGGCATTTTCAGGTGCCTCCATGCACAGAGCATGCGGGTCATTCTTGGTCGGCAAGCGAGAGCAGTCCAAGGCATCAGGCCAACCAAAGTGGAAGTGCTCCATGATGGGCGCACAACGCTGACGTGCCTGTTCGCACATGGGCCGGCAGGCGGGGATGCTGCTGGATACCTGGTCGGTGCACATGGGCGCATAGAGGGAGCAGAGGAAGAAGCGCAGGTGGCCGTGGCAGCCATAGGCCACCAGCGGGGCAAACTCTTCCAGCTTGAGCGCCGCCTCGCGCTGGTGCTCGTGACCCAACAGGTTGGGCATGCGGGTCAGGTTGTAGCCGATGCCCTGGCACATGGGGATCTCGATGGCCTGGCACCGCCCGCCCCGGCCACGCTCCGACTCGTAAACGCCGCCGCCGCCGCCGCTCAGCAGTTCCAGCGTCGAGCCGGCCACCACCAGCTGGCAGAGCAGCGTCGCGATCGCCCGCAACAGCAGCAGCAGCAGCTCGGCGCGGAGGACAGGCGCGGCCATGCTCACTGCGCTCCTCGCTCCGGATCGCTGCCGCTAGCTGCGCCTCCTGCGCCGCATGGCGCGCGAGGGGGAGCCCGGCGGCGGCGGCTGCAACTCCCCGCGAACCGCTCTGCCGAGGCCGGCGCTTTGCTCGCGGGCGCCCCTGTTGCAGCCCGCCTAAACCCCCGAGAGGCGGACCCGGCGCCGGCGGGACACACCCCGCACAGGGCGGGGCAGAGCGACGGGAAGGGCGCGGAGCCGGCCGGTTGGGCGAGGGAAGTTGGAGCGCAGGGGAGCCGCAGCCGCGCGGCTTCCACAGCAGAGGCGCCGCGCTCCAGCGCGCTTTGCTGGACCGACTCCTCTGACGCTGCGAGGTCCCCGCCACCCCAGGTCGCCTCCCTCCGCAGCGCGGAATTGTCACCGCCCAACTCCGGCCGGGCAGCCACAGAGAGACGCGTAACTCGCCATGCCCTGCCTCGGCTCCCAAGTGGATTGAGGCGGCGGTTGGGGACTCACGAGGAGACCGTCGGAACGCTTGGCGAGGGGCGAAGAGGCGGGTTATTCTTTCGGGAGCCGGAGAGGCGGCGTTCTGGCGAGCTTCCTCAGGGTTGCGCTCGGCAGGACCTTTACCTGCGCAGCCTGAGGGGCGGTGGAGCGCTGGTTTTCTTGGCGCGAAGAAGGCCGGCCTGCCCTGGCTTCCCTCGCGGCCAAGCTCAAGCCTTTCGCCGCGTGGCCTTGGGCTCTAAAGTTGCCAGGTGAAGTTTCCAAGTCCGGATTCGGGGAAATCCTCCCCCTTCCCCCCTTTTTTTTTTGCCCTGGTCGAGGCGTGGAATAGTTTCGTTGAGTTTGTTTTTTTCCCCTTCCTAGGTCGAGGTGGGCAATTATGGCTCCTTCATGACTCGTGGACTTCAACTCCCAGAATTCCTGAGCTAGCATGGATGGCCCAGGAATTCTGGGAGTTGAAGTCCACGAGTCATGAAGGAGCCGTAATTGCCCACCCCTGCCCTAGGTTGAAGATGACTTGCTCGTCTAAACGGTGTTTCTCAACTTCAGCAATTTCAAGATGTGTGAAAGTCTATGGAGGTTCTCAAGTCATCCAGGCTGTGCTTGTCTCAAAGGTGCTTTTTTTCAGGAGGCAACTGAAAAAGATGTGTGGAGTTCAACTTCTAGATTTCTGGAGTCAGCATGGAGGGTTGGGGAATTTGGGGAGTTGAAGTCCACACCTTTTAAACGTTGCAGGTTGGAAAAAAAACCTACCCTAAGCTACTGAACAAATGGAAAGCTAAGCTAGTAAAGGGAATACACCCTGAAAAAGTTTCTATGGAGAGCCAGTTTCTTGTGGTGGTTAAAACTTTAGCCTAAAACTGGGAGTGCTAAATTCTAGTCCCACTTTAGACATGAAGCCAACTGGGTGATCTTAGTCCTGCCACTCTCTCCTCCCTAGGAAATGGGCAGTAGCAAATTGCTTCTGAAATCTTGCCCCAAAAATTGCAGGCACTAGTCCAGGCAATCTCTAGGAACCAACAGTGATTAAATGGCACCAAAATAAAAAATAGTTTACACTATAATATGCTCCCTAGGAGGTTGCCCCTACCCTTATAAAATCTCTAATGGCAGTTTGTCCCTACTAAAGAAATTATAATACTTTTCCATTTAATATAATTCACACCCAGGAACCTTCAGTTTCTCATCCCATATTATGTCACTACACATTGGTGTAACTCTTACTTCCTGCAAGTCACAGTCAACCTGAATCAGACTAATGGTGGCTGCAGCCTGCAACAGATCTGTTAAAAAAACAGAGGCAGAATATCTATCTGCTGGCAGCCTAAAGCCATTTTAAGTTCCATTCATTGGGAGGAGTCTGTGCCCATCTGCTAGACAAGAGCCACATTTGAGCAGTTCATGCTGCCTTAGTTGGTCTTGCCTAGATGACTCAGAAGAAGTCCAGTGGGAATGAAGAACTGGGGGCATGATTATAGAGGGCAGAGCGCAAAAAAGATCTGTGGGGCCTTAAAACTTCTCCCATCCCAGTGAAGAAAAACAGTTGGTCTCAGGTGACTTAATGGGAGGAGCCCAATATCATGCAGATAAGATTAATTATATAATTCGCACCATGAGACAAATAATGTACAATATGTCATCTACATTACTGATACAATGATTTAACCTGGGGCATCACACCCACACCTACACTGCTTCCCAGGACATGCCTATAGGGGAAAGTAATTCTAATTTGATCTTAACCTGAGCACCAATGTTTAAGCTGTTTCTGAATTAAGTCATTACCTTGACTTGTATGATCAACATAAATTAATAAATTTAATTAATCAAGTGGCTTGAATTTACAGAATATATTAAGCCACAAAAAAAATAACCCCCAAGGTCAAAACTAGCTAAGGTGTACTGTTATAGCTGCTTTACATTACCTTGGTAAGTATTTTGTGTGGATGTAGCCTCATAGATGACACTTGAGCACGAGCCTTGTTTTTGAGGGTGGGGTGTATGGATGGAAACGCTTCCTCCCACACAGTGCTTTCTATCACAAGTCTTTGCTTCTGCATATTAACATTAACATATTCTTCCAATGACTGCAGGATTCTCCTGGGAACTTTTGAAGCTCAAGATGCAGTCAAAGGGGTACCTTCTTTTTTCATCCAGACCTTTTTCTTAAAAAAAGACGGGGGAAAAAACCTGTCAAATTCTCTGCATGCAAAGGTTGATCTGAGACCTGTAGCTCAAAATCTGAAGCAGAGCTACCTTCCCTCTTTAAATGAGAGGGAAGTGGTGGGCATGTTTAATGCATTAGGGAATCTTTAGAAACCGCTTTGAAGATGAAATGTTCTCTGTTAAGTGCCCAGAATGATTATGCATGCAGCATGTGTAGACAAGGAACAGGGATGTGCAGATCTGCTCAGGAAAAAAAAAGATAATAAACAGAATATTTAATCACCAGCCTGCCACTAGCCAGTCTCCTCCTCTTTAATGCAAATATTCTTACTAAAAAGGGAAACTTCTCCCAGCTCTAGGCGGTTGCCTTGATCAGTTGCCCGCCAACTGTTCTCAGTAACTTGTCTTTCAGTGGTAGAGGTGGGGGGAGGAGGTGACATATTGGAAAAATCTGGGCAGTGTTATTTGGCAGGATCCCTGATGTCAGATGCTGCTTTCCCCAACTGCAGAGGCTCCACCCACTTGATGGCTTCCTGTTCTTACATCAAGGACCCCTGTGGCTACAGCCCATGTAGATGAAAGTATCTTAATTTCAGGGATCTGTATTGCTCCTTCCCTGCTTTCAGGCTTTTCTGACAAAGAGACATTGCAAGAATATTAAGGCTGAATTCTTACATCATATAAAATCTTGAACCTAGGTTCAGTTCAGGTTTATCTGTCTCCTCATAATGGGCATGTTTAAAAAGTGACTCAAACAAATAAAAGTCTATTGTGCCTTAACATTATAGCCTGATTTTCACAACATGCTGAACTTCAGATACTGTTTTAGCCTAGCCTACTATACTACTTAAATAAAAAATAGATTAAAGCATAATCTACCTATGGAACTCATTGCCTCTTGATGCAGAAATATTATTTAGTTCACAGATCAACCTAATATAAGTCAGCCCAGCTCTCAAATTACTGATGTTTCATCTGAGGTCATAATTGTCAGTATTTGGAGATTACCTTTAAAAGAATAGTTCAGTGCCCAAATGTGAGTCAGTCTAAGCAACTGCAGCCACATTCCGGCATTGTGCCTTCTCTGCATTTTTTCCTGGAGGAATATTTGTCAGTCTAATGTGACTGACTGTCAGGCTGCATTTACTAGCAGGCAGCATAGAGCAAATGCAAAGAAAGGGAAAATTGGGATAATAACTGTTTGTTGCCTGACCTTTTTAAAGTAGCTGTGAGCACAGGCTTTCCAACAAGACACACGAACCACAAAGAGAACAGGGAGAAAGAACCAGCCAGCCATAGCTTGGCCATAACTGATCTTCTCACATCTCCCCACTTACATTTGATAATTCAATAAATGTATGATGTATTTAGCTCAAGTTGGTTTGATCAGGTGATTTCCTTTTTTAAAAATTCCATGGATAAATTAAGGACAGCCTATGGAGCACAATAATTTTGTAGCACCATTCTTATAATTTAATAATCATACTTAAAATCCAAAAGTAAGCAAGATCCATTGTGTTAAGTCTTGAGCCCCTTTTTGCTGGCAAAGCACTTCAGAAACCTCTGGAACAAAAAATCTCTTTAGCTGACCAGCACAAAGGAGTTGATAATCGTATCATTCTTCCTCAACATCCAGAGGTGTTGAGATTACAACTCCCAAAATTTGCAGCCTGGTTGGTTGGGGTACATACAGCCCTGACACATCTGGAGAGCACCACATTAGGGAACATTGGTTTCCCAATGGCAGCAACTAAAATAAGACCACTGTTTACCACTCTGGGCTGTTGCTAAAATGTGTATGCCAGCCAGAGTCAGTATGTGTGATGGGTGACTAGATAAATGTGATTTAATAATTAATGCACCATGGGTGGGTCATGGATGTAGTCAGAGAATTCCCTGTTCCATAATGTTAGAATTCAGAGAAATTGCCCAAATAAAACCAAATAGTCATTTGCTCCTAAGTCTAAAAGAAAACCACCTAGCAACCACAGCTATATGTGCAGATTTGTGTTTCCCTATATGTTGCCCCCATTACCACTCTGAAATGCTTCTCATATTCATCAGTGAGGATAACAAATAGGTTCTTTCATGAAAGCTGCTTGGCCTCAGCATAACTTTACAAATGTATCCTTGCCTTGCCCTAAAGATGGGTAAAGGAAAGCTATACAAACTGGAGCATCCAAAGCATATTTAAAGGTTTCCTTACAGGCAGCTGCTGTCTGGAACTTAAAGAACAATTTCCCCCATTGAAAATGGCTGTTGTGAAAATAGCTGAATTTTATCAGCTACCCTGCTCTGAAGTTTAAAGCTGTAGTAGAGCAGTATTTTTCAAACTTGTCAACTTTAAGGTGTGTGAATTTTAGTTTCTAGAATTCCCCAGCCCACTAGCTGGAGCATTCTGGGAGTTGAAGTCCATACATCTTAAAGTTGACAAATTTGAAAAAAAATATATATGATAGCAAGCTATAGTTTAGTAATTGTGTACATTTCAGTGAACAAGTCACATTCTGGCTTAGTGAAACCTGTGACGTCAGCTGCTGTTTTATTGCTGAAGCAGGACAGCCTTCAGATTGCATGCTGTAGCTTTAGGAACCAAAATCATTAAAAAGCAAAAGTTAGAATATTTTGGATATGTGATGTGATACCTGGAAAATACACCATACTTCATTTAATCCTCCAAGGAAAGATTGAAGGTAAACGAGGTCCAGGCAGAAGAAGAACATCATGGCTTTAAAATCTAAGGGACTAGTTTGGACAAAACTCAGCAGCACTTTTTCGTGCAGCTGTTGATAAAAATAGGATCGCCAACATTGTGCCAATGTCTGATGACTGATATGGCACAACAAGAAGAGATGCTTTAGGAGTTGGAAGATGATTAACGGTTTACTGGTTGCCCATTTCTCCCACAGTCAAATTGTGATTTTTGTAGGAATCCATTGACTTAGAAAGCATGCGATGGAAACAAATGTGCTTTTTGAAATAAATAATGAGAGCAGAAAAGAAGAGAAGGGCCAGGTGAACAGACATGATTGAAGGTGAAATTAATCATCACATCTGGAGCTGGAAAACATGTAGATGAATTCTTGCAAATGAACCTGATTATTGAATTAAAGCATTTTCTGAGCTTACAGAATCCTTTGAACCTGACAATAACTTAGGTTGGATTCACACATCCCTAAGCCACAATAAAACTGAGTTAACACAGTCATCAAATTTAGCATTATATGTAATCTGTCTCTTAGATCTTTACCTGATAACAAGCATACTAGCAATCCTTTACTCAACAGTCCAGTGCAACGGGAAAGAGGTGAAGAGGCGAGTGCAGGCAGGTTGGAATGGGTGGAGAAAGGTGTCAGGAGTGTTGTGTGACAGAAGAG
>JAEANM010004851.1:0-20270 GCA_017656035.1 Myanophis thanlyinensis
GGGGAAGGGATGGAAGAAGGGGAGTTCTCAGAGGCTCGGGAGGACATGGCTGCTCTGGAGAAGGATTATGAGGAAGTAGGGGCCGATAGTGCTGATGGGGAAGATGAGGGAGAGGAATACTGATTCTCTTTATTGTGTTAATTTTTCCCATTCACCACCCCCTGCCTTCTGGATTCATATAACTGTCTATTGTGTTAAAAGCTTATTAAAAGTCTTTTCAGATGAAAGCCGTTTTGTTTCTTTCTTTAGAGAACAAACTCTGCCCTTTCCAGTGTTCTGGTGTCAGCTGGGAGCGGGTTTGTTAAATGAATAAATGCTGTGGTCTGTTAGCTTGGCAAAGCTTGAACGGCTACGCAGCAGGGTACATTAAAAATGCACAGTCAAGTGAAGAGTGTCAATGCAGCGACCCAGGGACTTTGAGCCGTCACTGCAAAAGCCTTCAGCTCTCCCCAGATGCCATCCTGAACATTGTTTTGTGGTTCCCCTTAAAATTCTGTAGATGGAGAAATGAGGAATCCCTGGTTATGCTTTTGGTATGTGAGGGAGAGAGGATATCTGGAAGGAGAAGAGTTTTTATAAGGACAGGCTGAAGGTCCTTTGTACTTCCAGGCAGAAGAAAAAAAACGGTGGGTTTTTTTTTTTTAATCCCTCCCCCCCCCCCTTTAGCATAGTTTACTGCCATGAATTCTCCTGAGAAGGAAATCCACTTTGCTAATTCCTTCATATGTTGCTACACATTCTGTAGATCAGGGAAATTAGCTTTGGGGCTGCTAGTAGGGACTTGGGGACAAAGTGAGTACCTGCACCCATACGCATGTGTTATGTAAATGATCAGCTCAGATCCGAAACTGGCAGAGCTAAAAGTAAAGTTCTTGCTTTAATTTGGATATTTCAGCTGCTCCTAGGATTTTTTTTTTTTTTTTTTAGAAGACTGCAAAGCCTTAGGACTGTAGAGTCTCAGTGGAGAAACCAGGTTGGCTCTGGACCTTCTGGGGTGGCATTTCCTGAAACACCTAAACCATAGTTAGGTGTTGCTCAGTATACAAGCTTTGGATGCTCTGGTTATGCATCCAAAGGTGGCACCCCTGATCACTGGACCTTATTGGAAGGGGCTCCTAAGAAACCAGCAACAACTGCTTTGTAAATCAGATGGTGAGAAGTGTTGCAGAAGTTGCTGAAGAGCAAAAATCCTGCCTTGCCCATGGAAAGAAGAAAATCAATACTTGAAAAGTTGGGATCCCTATAAGTTTCTAAAAAGTCACAGAACTGAAAGATAAAACATTTTAGTGTTTTCCCAATGGCCATTTGTTATTTTTTTAGTTGCTAAAGCATTTCCCTCTTGATCACAGAACTTTTTGTGTTGTGGTTCCATCACATCTATGCACATATGAAGAGAAAGGATTGTAAATGAAATTGGAAGAAGCTTTGAGTTTCACAGGTACAAAATTAATCTTATAATAAGAGTACGGAAGGATTCATCTTGCTCAGGAGCAGCTGATGCATGCGCCTACTCCTGATAATTTGGGTCTATACTTCCATAGTAAGCTGTTATGCAAATTATACTCCATAATCTCTTTATGTATAGTTCGCAGTTGTGAATGCAATTACAGAAATTATGCTGGAAGAACAAAATATGCATTTGCATGGTTAAAAGGAGATACATTAATAAGAGTTGGAATAAAAAGGAACTGAATTAAGTGCCAAAAGCTACGTAGGAAACAGATAAAGCAGAAAAATAATAATCATAGAATGTACAAGGGTTTTTTTTTGTACAATGATCAAGATATGGCACTAATTTTTACAAATATATACCATAGATATATGTATCTCAAAAAATAATGCCTCTCAAACCTTGAGAGTTTTTCAGTAGCTTGCTCTAAGCACAAGCTTTTTTATACTGCTCAGAAGGAATCCTACATTCAACATGTTTATGTCTTTTGTGGATGAACCATTACAGAAGACTTGTGGAAGCCCTACTGTTGAGATGCATGTGTTATATTTGCCTAGGTCAGCAAATCTCTAGTCTTTTCTAGAAGAGCCTTTTCTAGGCTAATAAACAGGAAAAGTTGAACGGGTAACAGCAGAGCAGTTTTCTTGACAATAGTCAAGTGGTTTATCACAGCCATTTTCTGGGATGGGCGGTATATAAATATTGACAATAAATAAATTTCCTGGTGGCACAGTCTCCAAACTAACCAGGATTTCATCCTATTTTGCTTCTGAATCCAGATACAGTTGGGTTAAAACCCGCAGAATAAATGTTGTTTAGTCATAACTGCTAAATCTGCTTGGAATTCAAGTCCTTATGCATGAGAAAATCAGCCCATGCCAAATTGCCTTCTGGATGACAGAATAGTTAAAGAAAATAAATGTGTAAGGAAGACATTAAGCTAATGACTGCTGCTATTACTTTCAGCACTACTGTGCTTGCTTTTGAATAAATCTGAAGCTAAAAGAGAGTGTGCAGCTTACTAAGCTGTGGGAAAAGGTACTTTTGGGGGGGAAATTTATAACAATTTAGCTCCGGTTCTTTTGAGTAGTCTATTTCACAGAGCACCTGTTTGAATCCTTGCAACTCAGACTCTGCTAGCATTAATAACGCAACTGGCTTAATTACAACAAGAATGAGGAATTTTTTGATGGCCATATTTAACATTTCTGGGAAGAGGAGAGCTGCAGTGAGTAGGATGACAATAGAGGAGAACAATAGAGATGGGCAGATTTTGTTTTGCTTTCCGCTTGAGACTTGGGCAAAATATTTAGAGGGTCAGTGGATTTATTTTCTGCAATGATGGAAGCATTCCCTACATCAAAGTGGTATTAAACGATGCCTCAGATTTGTGGTTCTAGTCAGAACACCCTGTGAAAGAGGTCTGAGGCTAAGAAGCCCTTGAAGCTACAAAATGCTCAGATTTTAAAAGATGTGAATGTTTTCTCCACATCTTTTGAGGACTGAGAGGGATGGGGATGTCCAGCAGTACCCAAAACATTTGGCTTCAGTTACATTGAAGTCTAGCTAATGAAAGCTTGTGCACCCAGAGTAAAGAGCAGTGTTTTTCAATCTTGGCAACTTTTAAGACGTGTGGACTTCAACTCCCAGAATTTCACAGCCAGCATTAAAATCAAAGACCTTTCCTAAGCATAGCAAGGTTTTTCTGACTCTATTGATGATGGGGTTTTTACTCTCTGAATCCATAGCAATTTAACTCTCACTCTAACAAGATTTGCATCCAAATAGGATTTTTCCATATATTTTATTGAGAAGAAAATATGTGGGATTTGTAATACTGGAGGCCTCCTAAGTATAATGACCACCTCTTCATCTCTTGGTGATGTTTATTTTACTTCCTGAATTCATGGAGGCCTAACTCTAAACCTACATCCAAGGGTTTTTTTTTCATGTATTTTCCATATAACGAAAATCAGGGGGATTGGAAATCAAGAGCCTTCCTAGGCATGGCTGGCTGAGGAATTCTGTGATTTGAAGTCCTACACATCTTAAGTTACCAAGGTTAAAAACACTGAAGGGAGAGAGAGGTATTTGAATGCACTGCAAGACAAAGAGCCAACCATGCTAAGAATGTGAATTATCTGTCTGGACTACAGCAGGCTTATGCTCCACTTTGACCTCTAGATGGCACTCAAGGACATCTGCTTCTGCATTCCTCCTTTATGACTGCTTTTCTGGTTAAAAACCTTTCATCCTCTATAAATAATTTGCATTCCCCACTATCCTGTCAGAGCTGAAGAAGCATCTTGGATGAGAAGCGAAATGTCTTCAAAAAGAAAAAAACAATAAAAAAAATCCAGTTGCCTCCTGAAAAAGCACCATTGGGACAACCATGATGTGGATGACTGAGAATCTCTACAGACTTCCATCCTCTAAACTTCACTTATCTTAATCAAGCTATTTGCAATCCCCATCATATTTACCTTCCAGTGGCCAATGTGGGTTTTCCTGAAAGATGAGGATGGGTTGTGGCGGGGAAAGGCTGTGAGCTTCAGCTCCTATATTTTCAGGGCCAAATTATTGCTTCCACCTCATTTCAAAACAATAGGCAGGGCTGCCCCCTTACACGCAACAGGTTTAATGAAATTAATTCAGCTTTTACAAAAACTCCAACCTTTCACGCTGATTCCACACACACACAAACACACTCTCTAATTTCCTTAGGCAATGGGGAAAAAAAGTCTCCGTGAAGCGATGTGGTTGAAAATGCTGGCTTTCATCAAGGATGCCCAGAAAACATAGGCTTTACATGCATGGTTCAGGAGGCACAAGTTAAGTGTCTTACAAGTTTGCCACTTGTTTCCTTTGTTGGTATTGTTGGAAGGAAAATCCATCTGGTTCAGTTCCAAGATGGGAGAAAGACGCTGGAAACAACATGGAGGCTGATTGGAAAGATGGTTTACTGATAAAGCAGAACCACCGGGGGTTCTGGGGCAGCTGAACAACTTATCTAGATGAGTGCCAAGATTTTATACAGGTTCTGAAATGCTGCTGCTGTGTGTGTTTTTATGTGTATGTGCATGTAGTGCAATGTTCGAAATGCCCTTAGGAAATTGTGCAATGTAGTGAGCTCTGTGTCTTCTGCTAAAATGGTAGTGGATTAATCCTAAACGGCCACGTCCTGTTCTTAGAATTTGGGTGGATGAGAATGTAAAGTTTTGTTGGAAGAAATGTCCATCTCGGTTCAGTTCCAAGTGGGGAGTTCTAAGACACTGGAAACACGGAGGCTATTTGGAAAGATGGTTTATTGGTGAACAGATCCACATGGTTTGAGGTCCTGGGCAAAAAAAGGCACACAGGTGAGAGAGAGAGGGATAGATTTTATACCCTCTCTTGGGCTGTGACCTTCCTTCCTGTTGGCAAGGGGAAATATCCTGATTGGTTGTAGGCTCCCAAGTGGGGTCATGGGTCACAATTCAAGGTTGGTTGAAGCTTTTGGGCTTTGCTTGTGCCATGTGGTGAGTTGGGTAATTCCACCATGTTCTGAGGGTGAAGGTCTTTTGTCTTGTAGATAGGTTGGCACCAAATCAGCTGCTGGGGCGATTAACAAAGGTGGGGGCTGCTTTCTAAGAGCATGATTCTCCTTTAGGGGAATATATTCTGCCTTTTTAATATGTTATATTCATATTTTTAATATCTCCTAGAATATTTCATTCTCCTAGGAGAGGGGTGGGTGCTAACTTCCCACCGTTTTTAATCCCATCGCTGGAGGTGAAGGTCTTTTATTTCTGAATAGGCTGATCCAATCTTTCTTAATGGGCACAAAATATCTGCTGGGGGCTATTTAAAAAAGACTGAGTCTGCTTTCTATTCTTTAAAGTATGTTTCTCCATTTCTCCTTTAGGGAAACATAATATTCTTCTGCCTTTTTAATATTTCCCAAAATATTTTATTCTTGGGGGGGGGGGAAGGGAGGTTTCCCACAGTATGTACTGGATGAAACTCTCGTCCTCCAATCCAGATGAAGGGATATTATTCCTACTGTCATCAAGGTCCCGCGTTAACGACGGTCGGGATGAGGAAAAACCCCTTCGAAAAAAATACCTTACAGCACCGAGTAGCGTAAGGGATTTTGATGGAGGCACAAGGGCGCCCTCTAGTGCCTTGCTTAAAATGAGCGGAAGGATAGAATTGGGAGGAAGGAAGCTTTCGGATCCAGCCGGCGCCGCTGGTATTGTTGAATAGGGATGTAGGTGTGGAGATTCACCTAAGATGGATGTCCCCCCCCACCCCCCAGTCCAGACTTCTGGCAGAGCTACAGCCTTGGCTCGTATGTGCCTCCCTGGCGATGAGTCCCTGGGCAGGACAGAAAAGCCGAGCCAGCAGGCATCGATCCAGCCACGGAGAGCTGCTGGGGGATTGTTTAGAGGCTGGCGCCAGTCGCAACACTGCGCTTAATAGACACCGGTCCTGCCAGGGGGCATGGCTGAAGGAGGGGTGGAGTGTCTTGCGATCCCTGGGCCCGGAAAAGATCACCCGGTTTCTAAATGAGGATCCCGACCAAGGATCTGTAGTGGGAAATGGTTGCTTTAAAAGTTTGAAAGTTGTGCCTAATATGGGGGGAGGGGGGGAGAGGGGCTTGTGTGTTCCAATGTCACTTTCACCTTGAATCCATTATTAGGGGGGAAAAAGCACATCCTAGGTCTGATGTGAGATGGGAATAACGTGACTTTCCTTCCAGGGTGGTTAAGCATCAGAAATACAGGCAAGAATTTATTTTAAGGTTGAAAATGAAAAGATGCCAAGTATGGGTAGGACCGTTATAATTAATGAAGAGAAAAGCATTCTGTTCATGCTCTGAAGCACCATCTTTTCAATGGCTTCTTGCAGCCTCAGTCTGAACTCTGCAGTTAAGCGGTTTAGAGACTGGGAGAACAAAGGAACTTAAAAGTCCATAGGCATAAACTTAACCTGCAACCCATAGCCTTTTCTCTGGATCAGTGCAGAAGTGGTGTGTCAGGGTGTTTCAGATGCTTCAGCCCTGGAGTTTCTTAAACATCCCAATAGTAACCTTGTCCTGTATATAACAGGAAGCAAACCCTATCTTCTCTCACATTGATGATGTTGCCTAGTTGGGTTATGAAACATCTGCGTGAAAATAACCAAACTCAGAGAGCACCAAGAACTCCACAGTTCAAACTGGAACTACAGATATTCTCTTCTGTTGGAACCATGTCCTTGCTTAGCTTTTCAAGACTGCCTTAGCTGGGCTGCAGAAGAACTACAAAAGTCCCAATCTGATGTCCTGTTTCCTGGGCTGCGATTTTTACTATCTCTAATAATATCATCTGAGAATTGTAGTTCGACACCTCTAAAGTACAGGCAGGCCTCGACTTACAACAGTTCATTTAGTGACCGCTCAAAGTTACAACGGCACTGAAAAAAGTGACATAACCATTTTTCACAGTTATGAACTTTGCGACATCCCCGTGATCATGTGATCAAAATTCAGAGGCTTGGCCACTGGTTCATATTTATCACTGTTCCTGTGTCCTGAGTGTATGTGATCCTTTTGCAACCTTCTCATAAGCAAAGTCCACATTTTGGACAGAGAGGACCGCTAGTTTGAAAGGGGTCAAAGAGGCCATCTATGTCAAAATTGAACAACCCTCTCTCAACAGAGTAGGAGGGATATGACCTCATCTATCTCCAGTCATCTATCACACAGTCCTTTAAACAGTTCCAAGAAGCTCCACACCCATTTGCACCACTCAGGTGCAAACCTGAGAATACAAATAAATCTCTAAGTGGCCTCAAGAACTCTAAAAGGATGCAAATGACCAGCTATCTGCAAGGAATATAAATCCTTCCATTCCCCACCATCCAGTCAGAGCTGAAGAAGCTTCTTGGCTGAAAAGCAAAATGTCTTCAAAAAAAACCAGTCCAGTTTTCTCTTGAAAAAGTGCCTTTGGGACAACCAAAACCTGGATAACTGAGAATCTCCATGTACTTTCAGTCCCTAAAACACATCTTTCAAACCTGATACACCTTAAACCCCAAAATACCTGTAATTGTTTAGTCAAAGACAGTTCTTAATTAAATTAAATTTGCCCCCACTTTAGTACAATAGTATAATATAACATCCACGGTAAAAACAACAGAGAAACTCTTAAAAATACACCAGTATAAAATGCAAAGCCCATCCAGCTTCTATTGGCATCATCTCAGTCCATGCAGACTCATCAGAACAATTCAGGCTAATTCTTCCCAAATTCCAATAATATGAGGGCCAGTCTGGTATCAATTGGGAGGCTATTCTTTAATATGGGAGCAGTTCCTGAAATATAAACCACAGCATGCCTCAACCCCTTTTGCATCGTATTATTGGGAGACCACAAACTGTATCACTAGGACATTCAAGTTGCACAGATCACTTCCAGCTGGAGAATTAATTGGCGCTAAACTAAGCTATGTTTTGTAGGTTAAAAAAAAATTGTTGAATTGTATCCAAAAGCAAATAGGGATCCAAAACAAGTCCTAAAGCAAGTGCTCTGATAGAGTTATGGTGACAGGTGCCAACCGACAACTTGCTTGCTCTCTTCAGGATTATCTGAAGCATCAACATGGACAGGGCCACTTATATATAAACAAAGAGCAAACACCACTCCCTTCTAGCACTGATCTTGTTATCTAATTGGGTAATGAAATGTCTGTAAGAAAACAACTGAACTCAGAGAGCACCAAAGACCCCCACAGTAGCTGAAGCTTCCTAGTGGTCTCCAAGGAAGGTTTACGTGTTGCAGTAGTCAAACTGCACAATGATGAGGGCATGTCACAAGCTTCTGCTTTAGGTAGGGATGCCCCAACCAGAATTGGTCAAAAGATTCTTGACTGTTCATGACCATTCAGCAGTGGCTGTAAGAACCCCCAGGTGGTGTAGCCATACCAGCAGAGGCCCCACTAGATGCATAAAATAGCTTGATGAATAAATAACTCCATCTTGTGGGATCAAATCTATTCTGCCTCCTCCAGGTCCTGACAATCTCCAGGCACTGGATCAAGACATCGATGGCATTTTCTGTGCCAGCTGGGGTAGAAGAATGCAGTTGGCATTGACAGCATGCTGATGATGCTATATCTCAAACTGATGGATGAGCTCTCTCAGCAGCCTCACATCAATGATAAATAATAAGAGGGAGAGAACCAATGATGGAAGCTAGTGTGATTTGAAGACTATTTCCCTTAAAGCAATAGTTCCAAACCCTTCATATGCCCCAAACTTTTAGGAAATGTTTGATTAATGTTCGCACCCCTTATGAAAGTAATTGCGATTTGTGACTTGCGGCATCCCTTTAAGCAAAGGACACAGGGCGAGAAGACTGCTTTCTGATCATACCTTGATTGTTGTGGATTATTACAGGGTTGTATGATTTATGGCATTTCTTTTATTAACTGCTCAGCCTACAGTCATCAGCCGTAACTGTGTTGGTAGTTATACTTTGCAATTTGTTTTGGGTGGGAAAGAATTAATAATCCAACGAAGACCTAATCCACATTTTCTTATAAGAACTGCTATCATAAGATGAAGCTGAGCATGGAATGTATCAGGGAGTAAAGAGTTATACCCTCAAACTGGCAGGTGATGTTTAGTGTTAAGGGATTGACTTGAAGGAATAGCATTGCAGAGTGAGATGAGAGTGACTGAAAAAGGGCTGGAGCTTATGGACCAGTAATTTGAGGGATCATAATGTCTTGGTTTCTTCCTGGGATTGGACCAGATAGCTCTTGAACCAGCTGGAATGTCAGTTTATTTTCTCAGCAAAGTAATCATAACTGGGAATAGGGTAAAGAGAAAGAAAGAGAGAAGGACCTTGAAAAGATCCAAGCAATGTACTCATCCTGACCACCAGTCTTGCATCATCTGAAGAAGAAAGGACAATGCATCCCATCAGTGTGGGAGGATTTTCTGGTCCATGTCCCTTGAACCCCAAGCTTGCAAGGTAACAGTGGAGGCATACAGGAGACAAATCAATGCTTTCAAAGCTTTTCAGTTTTGGGAATTGGTAAGATGTGATTGAAAACATGGCATCAATCTATTTTAAGGCAGAAGTCAGAAATACTTTGGATAGCGAAATGGGCGAAATGAATGAATGCATAAATAAAATAACATGAGAAGGTGGAACTTCCAGTTGTTTGCAAGTTATATATCGCTTGACTTGCTAACATAACAGGTGTCTAATTTTCATGAAAACAATAGATTTGATCAGAATAAGTTTTTCTACAATCACATTAATTCCATCTAGATATGAAAAAAGTGACTCCCCTCTCCAGTATTTTACTAGGAAGAAGACATCAGATACGCCTAAACCCAAACAACAACTTGAACCAGACCAAAGTTGAGTGTCATTGATATGTATAAGAGACCATAATGTGGATCTGCAAGCTGAGGTCCATATCCTTAGTTTGATTGTTTAGATTGCCACATCCCATGCCCATAGGACAAGGGTGTCCTCAGAGTACCGTATGGGAAAAAAAGTCAAAATGGTGTCTGCGATGGTACAATAAAAGTGTGTATATGCGCATACATGATACACATAAAACACAGACAGAGCTTTGATTACATTATCACGGGCACCATCTTGATTTTTCTCACCATATTTTGTAGACACCCCCAAAGGTACCCTTGGCTCAGATGCTCAGTCTCAAGCAATCTCTGGGTCGGTTCAGGAATGGCCCTCCGTAGCTCTCATGAATTGTGCAGTTCCATACCACAAGTTATGTGTGTGTGTGTGAGAGAGTTTCTTCATTATGTTCCCTTTAGGATAACTCCTTCACCCGCACTGCCAAATGTAATTTGGGACAACCAATATGTTCTTATTTCCTGCAGGGAAATATAATATTACCCACCATCACCGCTACCCTTCCCCATGATTTTATTTCATGTTTTTAAATTGATGGGGGTCGGCACGAGCGTTCATTTCCTGCTTCTAAAGAGGCAGCCTTTTCAAATGAATACAAATGAGGATTTTGCTTGATTCAGCATCTGGCCTTTAGCCAAGGCCATTTTCCCTTGGCTGGTCTGGCTGCAGATGATCCATTAAGTCTGAAAATCGATACCGTGTGGCATTTCACTGATGTTTCGCCGGCAGCTCTGCTTCTCTCTCTTTTTCCATCCTATCAAGCCCTTGAGTTGCGCCCTGGGAACAGTTCAAGGCAGGATATTCAATTGTCTGGCTTTCCTGTTAGTGGCTGGCGCAGGCCTCAGGCCTGGAGGTGGGTGGGTAGGTGGAGTGCAGGGACGAAGCGCAGGGGGCTGAGGGAGAGGTCAGGCAGAGAACGATGGATCTAAAGGAAAAAAGTGGCCTTTTTTGCTGAGCTTAATTTCAGGAATGATTTATTTGATATTTTATTTCCATAGCCTGTCTCTGCAGCCTCATGTTGACCCCATTAGTTTGATTGATTTTATACCAGTTCATAGCACTGCCAGCAGGATCAGGGAAGATTAGATTTAATTAGAATTAATTTAATTAGAATTTGATGCCTCTAACTGTATGAAGCTTCGGAAATAGGCTTAAAAAAAAAACCAAACTAGAGCAGGATCAAGCCTGCAGTGTATTAGGGAAAGGCCTCTTTGTATGTGTGGGTTCAGATGTTCTGCTCAGAGCATCATGGTTTATTTGTTTTGATAACCTCACATAAGGTCAGGCAATGTCTTAGGATGAAACTGGGTTAATCAACATTTGGATATTCAAAGCCTGGTACTGAGGCTGCCTGCAGCACCTGAGCTAAACTGTGGCTGAGGCCACATCCTAGCCATAGCATGGTGTATCTCTGAACATGGTCATATAGAATATAGACCTGGGTTCAAATCCCTCACTTTGGCTCTCTTGCTGCCCCTCCAAATAATCTGACTGTTCTAGTCCCATTTTAGTCAGGAAAGCTGTCTGGGTGACCTTGGACAGCCCAATCTACCTCACAGGCTTATTTGTGAAGGAGGAAAGAATATGAGGTCTGCTTGTCACCTTGAGTTATGTAAAATAAATAAATAAGGAGGATAAAATGAAATACAATAAATAAGAGGATTTATATAGTCATATTCCGCCCTCCATTTATTATATTTACAAACCCAAAGTGATAAACATATCTAAAATTCCTTCTTCCTCCTATTTTTGCCACAACAACCCTATGAGGTGGGTTGGGCTGAGAGAGAGTGACTGGTTCAAGGTCATTCAGCCGGTTTTCATGCCTGAGGTGATTTCACGGTCTCCCAATTTCAGTGAACCCCATTAGGATTTTTGTAGCAAAGATGATATGCACATAATGGAGTAACGTAGAGCCTCACCTTATTTTAATACTTCTTGTGCCTTTGGGCCCCACTGCTGTGATACTGCATCAGATTAGAGAGACTTTGTACCAAAATTCTAGATAGCCTAATAATATTCCTTCCACTGCTGCTGGCCATGGTTGGTTGGGAGTTGCACTGGGGGAGAGACTTTGTTTGTCACACTGCTGCCCCCAAATTTTGTGCAACGGCCAGCAAAGTGAATCCCTTGCCCAATGCTTCATTAATCACCATGCTTTGCCTCTGTTTTCAGCTCTGTGCCCTTGCAAATCACTTACGCTGCAAAAATGATTTCATTTACTAGGAAGTTAATCCCAGCCAGCATCGTCGACTGTCTGAGTAGAAAGCTCCGATAATGCAGGGTGCTCCAGGCGTCCTGATCCCTTGGACAGCCTTCCTTTCTAACAATTCCTCTTCCAGGCCTATTTCGTTCGGTTACTCCACACATCCTAAAAGTATATCTGCCTAATTTTTTTTTCCCAACAGATTTTTATACTTTGCGTGTCATTCCCTTTTTTTCTCCATGGCAAGATTGAGACTGTAAACTCTTCCAGGACAGGGATTCCTATATGCCCGGGTGTCTCCTTATATAGCTGCATCAGTGGAATCAAGCCATTTTTAAAATCTCTCCCTGTCTGCCTAGACAGAATCAAAACTGAATTACACATTTTCTGGCAAGCGAGTGAGAGAGAGAGAGAGAGAGAGAGAACAGGATAATTGGCCAGGCTGTGCATTACAGATGTAATGATACCTTCTGATCTATCACATCTATTCCATTGTTCGCATCTATTCCATCTATTCTCAGTGCTGACAGCTGCATGGTAATTGCCATCCTGAACTTCACATTAGTGGAGCATTCATGTCTTGTTTTTTAGTGCCAGAGACTGAGACTAAAGGAAGAGGAGGGGGAGAGGGGACACTTGATCGAAGTACATATACTGCAACAATCCTTCCTCCAAACCAGATCCGGGCATCCATGAATCAATCAACTAGGTACTAAATCTCATTCAGGTATCCTATAGCAGAAAAAAAAAACATTGCAAAGGTACAACTGATGGCTCTTAATCCTGAATTGGCACCCTCATCAAATGTGACAAAAGGAGACATTTGGTGGAAAGAGCTTCCTTCCAAAGCTATTGCAGGGATATCCCATCTTAGCTGGGTGTATCCACTGGTGTGAGAGAATGTGAGCAACAGGAGAACAAGAGGTGTAACGAGAGCAAAGGAGTGGCTTTATCTTTTGCAGTTGTTTTCATTTCTGGCTGTCTGGTCACTGGCCTCAGCCTTTCTTGCTGATCAAGGATTAGATCATCTGGGCTATGGCTGGTACAGTTATTGCTTTTCCTGCTAAGGCCCATTAGATATTAAAAGGAAAGCCACAGGGGTTTACGGGAAGAGTAAGCTAATCTAATTTTTCAAGTTGCTTGCAATAGGCTGCATCGTCTCCATCAGTCCCATCGTCTCCTACACCAGACTGGTGTACCCCACCTTGCTGTCCTCTAGGTGATTTGGATGGCAGCTGTCCATTCCAAGCAACTTGGCCATGTAGTCTTGACAGATTTTGAAAAACCCAGGTTGGTAGTCTATTTTTGCCACTGTTCTGTTTTGTTTTAATACACTTTATTAAAGTACTTTATGGTGCAGTGGAGCCCATGTCAGCAGGGAGTCTATATGCAGTGTTATTGCTTTTGACTGCTAAAATCTGTGCATTTGGTTATACACGAGAACCAATTTGTCTGGGGAGAATGGGTTCAACCTTCACCCTGACACAAAATTCTCTAAAATTGGGTAGGAACCAACCTTCCTGCTACCCTATCACAAGAGGAAATCCGTGGAAATTGGGGAAATCTGCTGTCTTGAACTCTTGGGAGAAATTTGGCCAAATGTGTAATAAATAAGTGCAAAATCTCCTCTCTTCTTTTTTATGTGTACTATCTAAGGCATACAAAAATATGCCAAAATTCAAACGTCAGCTCAGTGCACACACACCCCAATTAATTTTTTTGCAAGCATTTGGCAGTGAGATTGCATGTAACACTGAGAACCCAAGGGAAAGTCGAGTTTCTCATTCTTCATTGCATCCATTATTTTAAAGTTCTTAATTGGCTTCTGTTCAGGAAGGCTCTGTGTAAGATATTAAGCTGATAATGGAATAAATTCACTGAAGGAGGCTCTCTTGGCACCTGCTGAAAGACCATGGTGGCTTGAAATGATAGAAGCTGCAATCTCCACCCAGTTGGAAACAGGCAAGACAGAGACCCAGCTGTTTCCTACTGTATTTTCATTGACCGGATCTAGAATGATACTGTGCACACACATCCACCCTAGAGGCATCTCTAACATGGGTTGGTTCAGTATGAGACTATAGCCATCCTATTTATTTCAGTGCAATGCTTTTTGATGGAGATATGAATGATCAGGCACTGATGTTCTGAATTTTGCACACATAACATTCTACCTGGCCAGGAAAGAGTACCACTATATTCCTACATGGCAGCTGTTGACCCATATACCATCTGTCTCTCATTGAATCAAGTCCCCCAGTCTGGTAGCCTGTAGTTCCCTTCAATTTTCTGCATGGCAGAGAGCAGCACCTTTTAGGGCAGGCAGATGTGCTTTTTGCATTTTGAGGCCACGTACTGGCACTTGTGCAAAATGATTGCCACAAAGAGAATTTCCTATTCTCAAAATGATTGCATGGTTTTATTGTATTTATTGGTTAGATTTATATCCCATAGTTTTATGCAGAAGTTCATGGTACTCCTTCTTCCATTTTTCCCCACATCAACAACCCTATCAGATTGAATGAGCTGAAAAAGAGTGAGTGGCTAAAAGCTACAAAGGGGCCTTCCTTCTGTAGCTGAGGGCAAGCTACAATTTCCATGAAGCTCAGACACATAATTTGGTGGAGACCCTGGATCATATTATGCCTGTGTGGACTTTGTGCTTATGCCCTAAGAGAGGAAAGATGGTGATGTTTTCTGCTCTGATTGTCATTGTATAGGCTTGAATCTATACAATACAGCCAATATGAAGTCGATTTCTCTCTCCATGTTCCGCCAGTGCTGCTTTAGGCGTTTCCTCTTGCTTTATCTTCAAGCAGATTCCCTGGACTGGCAAACAGGAAAAAGCTACTCCAAAGCATAAGGCTAAGGCTGTCTCTGCAGGTTCCAGAAGATAACCAAGGACTGGGCAGCACTGCCCTTCTTGACCTCAAACAAAAGACTAAATGGATCCATTAGGCACCTGAAGCTAAACTGACTGAACAGCGCTTTCTTCCCTGCAGAGGTTAATGGCCCTAGTCAATTCCAGAGAGACAAAGGATAACGTTAATGTTTTCCACCTCCAGATCATACTCCATCTGCTCTGAGGCAAAAAACAGATCTAATATATGTGGCCATCCGCATGAGCCAGGCCCAAATGATGTACAATAAGAAGAGGGGCGGGGCTGCCATGATGGCTATGAATTCTTCATCCACCTTTTACTCTCCTTCCCAAATGTGGCAAGTTGAAGGACAACCCCCTCACTGTAACCAGGATTAAAATCACAAGAAAAGGAGCTTGATGTGCAGCAATGAAAGGGCCAGTCCATCCCCATGAGAGATCAGGCACAAAACCAACACAGTACACTGTAAAATGTTACAAAGTGTCCTTGTAAGAAATGCATGTTTGTGTAATTTGCTATGTACAATAATTTCCACTCAGAAGTATATTTATTAGTATATTTTAACAGGAATATTTTGAGATAGGACACGGGTGAGCAGGAAGGCCAAACGGAGATAAAGGAATTAGCGTATGAGTTAGAGTGATGCTGTAAAATTTGGCGTAGTGTAGAAATGTTGGTCACAACTCTGTGAGAAGCTGAGGATGGTCGGAAACATAACCAGTATTTGCTGACAAGGATCAGGGTATCATTCTAAGAGCCTAAGACAAATGGGGAATATCTCTGTGCGGGGAGGGGGGAAGCTGCAGTACAAGCTGTGAAAAATCATTTGTTTTAAGCTGTAACCTTAAGTGAATTGTCACAGGGAGCATGTTTTTTTCTTGCACCACAACTGAGCACATTATTTTATGTCATCATCGATCTGATAGTCTTCATAGTGCCACAGGTCCTTCCATGTTGTGTATAGGCAGAATGCACTGCTGATGGTTGTGTGCAAACTCCTGAGAAAGAAAGCAAACCAAGGCATTATCAAGATTTTCTAGACTTTCTTCTATGTAGATGGAGAAAATTATTTTTAGATGGAAAAAGGCAGCAAAATGGGAGCTGCAAGGGATTTCTAAATTTTGGATTAATAATTTAAATGCTTGGTGGATTATTTGTGTGTCAAGCACATTTTTCTTCAGCCTTTTCTCTTTCTTGACCTCATGGTCTTTTAGAGCTATTGTATATTTTTAGCTATTAAAGCAATGCCACTTTTTTTTTTCCTCCACTGATAAAAAGTGATCATCTGAGTATTTGTGTTTTGGTCATTTAAATTCATTTTAGTCATGAAGTGAATTCAAAATAGAATGACAAGGAGTTTTCTGCTAGCCAAATGCTAAACTTACTTACCTGGCAGTAAGAATGCTTCGTTGTAGAAAATGACTATAGATAAGTGAACTGAATCGAACAGAATGCAGTGCAAATATTTTCTGCCCAGCCATTCCTGATCTAGAAATATGTTTTTAAAAATACAAAGGAAGGAAATGGTGGTGAATAACACTGGCCAGGCCGGATCCCAGCATGCTCATGAAAACCATCAGCATTCATTCTGGTAAACTTGAACTGCCTGTGAGAGTTGGGAATTGAAGGACCATTTTACTCTTCTTTCCAAGTTGATGATGTTGGGGAAGAAGTCAATTCCTTGGGACTTCAATATGGGATGCCCCAGGACTTGACCCTATCTCCCAGTTTATTGACATCTAACATTAAAACTCTGGGAAAGGCCAGCCACAACTTTGGGATTAGGAATCATGAATAGGTTGATCATACAGATAGTCCTCAACTCATAACTGTAATGGATCCTGCTCATTACAGTCACAAAGCAAGTCATCATGTGACTGGACCCATTTTTATGACCTTTCTGTGGCTGTGATTAAGTGAAGGTTATTAAGTGAACCTATTGTTCACTAAGGGCCATTTTTGTCAAAAATTGAAAGTAAATGCCAGTTTTGGGCAAAAATATTGTAAATCACATTCATGTGACTGTGTGGGATGCTGCAAACCACCATAAATGCAGACCAGCTGCTGAGCACCCGAAATGCAGTCATGTGACTTGGCAGGGAGCAGCCATTAGAACTTTGGAGCTAGGTCATAAATTTGATGGGTCATAAATCAAGGACTACCTGTATCCAGCTTTATACATCACCATCAAAATAAACAGGAGATATACAAAACTCCTGAGGGTCTTCATCTGGAGGCTGCCAGGAATCAGATTGGGAATATTCCAGCAAATACAGAGTTGTTGGTGATTCAGAAAACTTTTGGTACGATGGATGTTCCATCTATACTAGTGATAGGATGATGATGGGATGACACTTGAGGGAGCCAGAGATTCTTCTAGATTCATAGTGTCTGCTGATGAAAGCAGCAGATGAAAAATATGACCAAGAGAGCCTCTGGCCAAAGTTGGGGTGTATCTATCAGTTGCACGATGTCCTGGACCAGAAGTCACTATAAACATATTTCTGCTAGATTTGCTTTATGTGGAGCTGCTCTTGATGATGACTCGGAAGCTGCAGCATTAGATAGTTTAGCAGAATAATATTCTGCAGAAACTGCATGGGCTGTTGATAGGAGTAGTCTCCAGGCCCAATTCAAAGTGCTGCCAATTACTTACAAAGCCCTTATGTACCAGGATCCATGTTACGTTTGGTAGCATCTTCCTCACATATAATCTGCCACTCTACACAGCCCAGTAAAGAGGATACTCCAGGTACTAGTCCTCAGGGTGCAAGGGGGCTGGGAATCTGGAGAATAATATTCTTTGCAGCAGAACCTTCTCTCTGGATCAGCTTGTCTCCTGAAGTCAGACAGGTCCCTATTCATGGTGGTGTTTCTCATAAGAGCAAAACTCTTCAGGAGAACTTCAGATTTGCTGGATCATAGCAACCATCTTTATTAACAGTATTTCCTAAGAAGATTTAGTGCTTTTAATAATTTGTTTTTATTACTACTTTATTGTGTTTACTGGAAGTTGCCCAGAATTATGAGCTTATCTCCGGAGAAGTAAATAAATAAATCTGGAAGTTGTCAGGTCCTGGGCTTTGGCTCTAAAGCCCTCCCTCAGTTTCATCATCACCTCAAAGTCTCCATCAAGAAATGAGCAGCAAATGCACAGGAAGAGAAAAACAAGAACAAGCATATTTGCAACTCAGGGGTTCTTTGATGCTCTCTTAGCTTGGTTGTTTTCTTGTTGCCACTTTTTTTTTAAATAAACAAAGATAAACCTCACTCCTTCAATCACTGATGATGTTACTTAATTTTATTTTTTTTTGTCATATTTAAGAACCTCCCAGCTCTTTCACAGAGGGTGTCTGGGCAGTGCACAGTAAAACAATTGGATAATGAAATGTCTGCAGAAAACAACTAGCCTGGGAGAGCACCAAGGACCCCACACAAGAGCAAGTATTTAAAGGTGTGGGAGGATAGTATATCTAGCAATTATGTGTGTGGGTGTGTCCATCCATATCTATTTATACACACAGAGAGATAGAAATATATATATGTCTAGGTTGGGACAATGTGCCAAGTTCTCTATGTGTTTTAACCATCTCAATGTTTGCAATTTCTTTCCGCAGCCACCAGGGGGAGCAGGAAAGCGTTTGGACCTGATCTCTACCACCAGTACCTTGTCGTCTCCGGTGAAATGGGTGTGTGCTGTAGAAGTTCAGTTGTCTGCATCGCCCATGACTTGCATCTTTTGTAGGCACCCCACCCCACCCCACCCCACCCCAAATGCATGTCCAGAGTTTCATGCAACGCCGGTGAGCAAACCTCTTTCTCAAAACGATCAGGGGACCCAGCTTCTCTTCTGAGCCTCTCCTTAACTACGGGCAACCCGTTTTTCGCCATAGCTCCCGGCCAACCATTTGATGGCCAGGCAAAGGCAGAAAACACAAGATCAAATCATCGCGGGGAAAAAAAAGAAGCAGCTCTGGGACCGCAGGAGCGTTTCCTTCCTGAAGGATTAGGTCATGTCCCAGCCTGTCACTCTCCGCTGCGCCTTTTCTGGAAGCGCGACGCGCTATTTCCCATTCTTGAGCAGAATCTCCCCCGATCTAAAAGGAAACCATTCCTACTGCAGAATGGTTATGGGCGATCCGAATATTACCGGTGGGGGCCTTTCCTTTTTAAAAGTAAAAGTAAACCTCGGTTTTAGGGATTGGTGGGAAAACTTCCCCCCTGCGCCTCCCTTGCTAAGATCATCGGTGTTAGTACCACCTTATATTTCTGCCCCGCTCTTCTGCCTCAACCGCCGGCGTCTTTCATTCAGCTGCTGCGTCGGTTTCCAACCCCAGACGTGGGAAGAGGGCTCTTCCTCCTGCCACGACGGGGCCAAGACCCCGATCCGCGCCCAATAACCGCAGAACTCCACCACCACCACCACCACCACCACCCCTTTCCCTTTTGCAGAAAAGAGGCAATCCCCTCCCGCGAATCGGGGGTGGGTGAGTGAGCGGTGGGAAGATGTTCCCAGAGGCAACCGAGCGGACACTTACTCACAAGTAAGCGCCGCGCCGTCGCGGACTTTAAGCACGGGGCGCTTCTGGCAGGCGGCACCGGGCACCAGATGCCGTCGGGCCGGCCGGGTCGCCTCGATGGGAGATGGAGCAGGGAGGGGCCGCTGGGGCTGATCGGCCTCCTCCTCCTTCCTCCTTCCTCCTTCCTCCTCCTCCTTCTCCCCACCCGCCCGGAGCGAGCAGCCTTTGGCTGGGTGACTCCCTTCCCCCCCCCCCCGCCCCAGTCGACGGGCTGCAGTGCGGAGTTCTGGGCTGCCTGCAAGGGAGAGGAGGAGGAGGAGGAGCGGGGAGGAGTTTGCCCGACCGACGGTTTATAAAGCAGCATCCCCGGGCCCCTCGCCTTTTGCTCCCCGCCACCCACTGCTCGGACCTGCTCGGAGCCCAGCCCAGCCCAGCCCAGCCTTCCTTGGCAGCCATGAGCCATTCCAGCAGCATCCGCGCCACTTCCTACCGCCGCACTTTCGGGCCGTCGCCCATGCTGTCGCCCATGCCCTACTCCTCGTCCCGTCTGGGCTCGGCTTCCTCCGCCCAGCGGCTGCTGAGCACGCCTTCCGCCGGAGCCTCCTTGCGCTCCTACCGCGGGAGCGGCGGCGGGGGCAGCGCTCTGTACCTGCGCACCGGCGCGCCGGGGATGATGATGATGGTGGCGCCGCCGCCGCCGCCGCCGCGCTACGCCTACAGCGCCGAGAAGCTGGACTTCTCGGTGGCCGATGCCCTGAACCAGGAGTTCCTGGCCACCCGCAGCAACGAGAA
>JAEANM010004852.1:0-20270 GCA_017656035.1 Myanophis thanlyinensis
AGATAAAAGACAAAATACATAACAGAATTTAAAAACCAATATAAAATCATTAAATTTGCTGGGTTTTTTTTTAAAAAACCTTAACATTATCATTCCTAAACTTGGTTGTTCTACCTATTGTCATTAGTTTGGTCTTATATGTATTTTAGTCTCATTTTTGTCACTATGCTTCTTGATCTTTATTATAGAGCAGTGTTCCCTCCACCAAAACGTCAGAAGAAAGTTAACTATTTTGTTAACTCCTTAAATATCAAATTATAACATCTATCCCATTGCAATTCTATGGCCCCATATTATGGTGATTTTATTATGGTTTTATCTTAATATTTTATCTCCTACTGTATTGTCCACATAATATATGTTTGCTGTGTGAGTGTGTATGTATTGCTGAAACTTTATTTAAACTAAATTTGTATATCAGTGATTGTCTGACCTCTGTAGATGTTATACACTAAATAAACTACTTTGAATGACAGTGACAAAGAGAGAGATCTCCACTGCATCAGCTCAGTACTGCCACATCAGTTAGATATGTACTGACTCAAGTGCCTTTTTAATTTCTCTGCTCCATTTATGGTTTATGTTATGGGAACATAACATAATTCTGTAGAGATTCTCAGCCATCCAGGTCATAGTTGTGTCAAAGGTACTTTTTCAGGAGGAAACTGGACTTTCTTTGAAGCCGTTTTGCTTTTCATCCAAGAAGCTTCTTCAACTCTGACAGGATAGTGACAAATGGAAATATTTATATTCCTGGCAGACAGCTGGCCATTTGCATCCTTTTAGGGAGTCGTTGAAGCACTTGGAGGTTTATTTGTGTCCTCAGGGTCACCTGAATAGTGCTCCTGGTTCCTATAATCTGCATTTTTTTCTCTGGAAATCCATTCCTATTCTCACACCATTCCAAAGGCGTTCATCCCAAATTGTATAGCTGAAAGTCTGTAAGAACCAGGAGCAACCCCCCTCCCAAAAAAGTACTGTAAATAGATCTAAGTACTGGAATTGTATTCCAACCTTTTCCAACCTAAAACGTTCAGCTCTAACAGTATATTGTCTAGGTAAGGATGGAATTGTGATGTATTTGTAAGGCATCTGTTTGGAAAGCAACCAAATTGTACAGTCCATGTACTGCAGTAGTTAAAGCCTTAGTTCAATCCTCACAACAGTTCTACATCCAGGCATACAATTTGACAAACAGTAAAGTGTGACTAGTTTATCGAGTATTTCTTGATCAAGTACATGCTTATCTTGACTGGGTTTGTTAATAAAACATTTGCATGTATGTGAATATTGGCAGCTGGATAGAGTATGTTCATTGTGACCTTAAACTATTTTGCCCTCAGTATTGGATGGGGAATCAACTGGATTTCTATAAAGTAGTCTGAAACTGCAAAAAAAAATTTGTAGAAGAAGGAAATGGCAAATAATTTTATATTGTGCCATGGAAATCCCAAAAACGTTGATACATTAAGTCTGAGAATGTTGGTAGGAAAAAAACATTTTGCTATGATCTTCAATTTTTTTCATCTTCTAAGACTTCTTGGCTAGTCAATTAAATCTGCTAACAATGTCACACACTTTAAATGTGTTAAAGAGAGTAACAAAACCTTTGATTACATAACTTTCTTATGCCAAAATAAATTTGAATTTCACAGGGCTTTTCTGCAAGACATAACTGGCAAAGGATGTAACTAAATTTAGTATAGCTGGACTAATTTTAAGTTTTGCATAAACCAGCATCTGAACATTTGTCTGAAGAACTTAGTCATGCTCATCCCATTTGCAATAATTTTGTCTTTTGCTGGGCTGCCAAAATTAGATTACAAGAAGTGTTAGATATGCGGGTAACATCACGTACCAGGATTTAAGATAATTTTTTCAACGTTTTTGCACAGAACAGTCTTTGTTATATGTCCTTGTCCATCTAGCACATTACAAATGAAGAGTTAAACTTAAAAGAAACCCTGATCCCTCTGTTTGGAAAAGTTTTAATGCCACTGAAAGCTGCATGTGATCTCGTGTCTGTGCCAAATGAACATCACCTGATTAATTATCAATATCACCTTTGGTCAGGGCAAGGATTGTTATTTATAACTGCAAATTGATACCAAACTTCAAATAGTATTTCTATGTTACCAAGTTCAGGACAGGAACAAGAAAAAGAAAGTTGTTTTCTAAATATTTAAGTAGTTGGTAAATTAGATGTTAGAGTAAGTATTAGCCACATCCAGAGAGTAGCCACATATATTGCTGCAGCAATTAAAATAAGTCAACAACTAACATCAAACATATCCTGACAATATTTTCTCTTTCCCTTTCCGTTTAACTGTTTATCTATTGTTAATCTGATTGTAAAAAAAAAGAATTTATAATCATCATTAGTCATTGCATGTTATTTTAAAGAGTTCAGAAATCAAATGCACATTTTGCATTTGACTATATGATCACTTTAGTTATCCAGTGTTTAGATTTTCTTTACTGATTTCTCATCTGATAATGACACTCTTGTCTTTTATCTATAGAGAAGCAAAATGTCAGGTGTTCTAATTGAAAGACATCACAAAAAATGTGTCATTTTCTACTTAGAAGTCCCTAAACAAATTGACCGCTCAGAAAAAGACCATATGAGACAGACTCTTGGTTTCTTACACTCAGAATAATGCTAAATGTTTACCATCACATAAAAGTATCATAGACACACATACTGCTCAGGATTGCTATATATATCCAGTGTTACATTTCAATAGTTCCAAAATTATGATTATGATTTAAGGTTCATGTTACTTTATCCTAAAAGAGGAAGTTTTTTTGAGAAGTACATTCTGCTTTTGTTATGGGAAACACTCTTCAGATCAAGAGAGTTTATATATTGAATCATGTGAGAACCATTGTGGTGTAGTATTTAAGATACTGGACCTGGGAAACCCTTGATTCTAATCCACCCTGAGTAGTAAGCTCGCTTGGTGGCTTTAGGCCAGTTGGCCACTCTCAACCCAATCTACTTCACAGGAGAAGCAAAGTGTATTATGTATGCTGCCTTGAAGGAAAGATAGGATATAAAACTAACATTCACCATCCTCGTTTTAACCTAGCATGTCATTGAAATTCAGTCAGACTAGTTTATTGTTCATTGTGTTATAAGCAGCTGTAGAAAACTAGATTGAGTACACTTAAGTACAGATAGACCACAGGATATAATACAGATAGTCTTCAATTTACAAAAGTTTTTTTAATGACTGAAGTTGCAATGGCATTTAAAGTGACTTACGAACATTTTTCACACGACCATTGCAACATCCCCATGGTCACATGAACAAAATTTGAATACTTGGCAATTGCTTCATATTTAGGATGGTTGCATTGTTGGGGGTCATGTGATCACCTTTTGTGACTTTCTGAGAAGCAAGGTGAATGGGGAAGCCAATTTCACTTACAACTGCAGTGATTCATTTAACAACTGTGATAAAGATTGTAAAATGAGGCAAAACTCACTAAATGTTTCGCTTAGCAATAGGAATTTTGGATTTAATTATCATCATTAAGTCGAGGACTACCATACAGTCAGTCTTTTAATTTCACTTATTTTTAAAGTTTAGATCAAAGATTTTCTGTTCTAGACAACTACCTTTTATAAATGTCTGTATTCACTTAATATGTTTAACCAGTTTGTTAAGATCAGCATGATATGTGAACCTTGTAACTCAGTAATTTCTGGGTCAAGATAACTGAGTAAATACAGAGTACCCAAGGTAATGATAAATTAACAAAGCATACCCAGGAATTCTCATGCTGAGGCCAACCTTTTCTTCTATTTTGAAAATAAAAAGCTCAAGAGTACATTAAAGAATCAGGTTATTCCAATTGCACCAATTTTGAGAGGTTTTTTTTCCCCTTTTCACTCCCTATTAAAATTTATAGGAGCAAAAAGGGTGGGGAGAAAAACCTGTTTGCAATGGTTCAGTCATAGATTGTCCCACCATAGATTTTTGCCAATTATTTTTTTTTAATGATAGCTAACCAATGCTAAGCCTATTGGAAATTTTGAATACCTGTATTAAACAAAAGCTTATTGTAGTTAATCTGATACATTAACACTTTTAAGGGGCCTGGGAAGCCACAAAATCAACAAAATTGGGTGGAATCATTCAGAAATATTAAAAACATTAAGTTAACTTATTGCTGTGGCAGATAAAAAAGAACTGAGGTGGTTTTCTGAGGCTGCTGTTACATAGGAAATGCTATTATCAATACTGTTTCCATCAAACATTTTAAATTTTGGAAGATCCCAACATGTACAACAGAAACAATATGTATGAATCATATGACGAAGTTATATGAACCAAGAAAATTGGATTAATTAAGTCAACATGATTCTTAACTAGGGTGTGTAATGCAGCCAAAGTAAAACAGACCAGGAGAGCATTTTGTTCTTTGCCTCAGGCAGCAAAACCTCTTAGGCTCATCCAGCAAGTCAGGTAAGTTTAGAATTTACAGGAAATGGGCTCTTCATGATCAGCTCATTAATACTGTATATTTTTTTAGAAGTATGTATTTTAAAACTTTGTTCTTCCATCTGGCACAGATGTGCGAATTGTGCACAGCCATATATTTTACAGATTTTAAAATTTTTATCCCTTCATTTTTATAAATAACTCAAGATAGTGAATATACCAAATATTCCTTTTTCTTCCTATTGTTCCCACAACAACCCTGTGACGAAAGCTGAGCTGAGAAAGACTTACTGGCCCAAAGTCACCAAGATGAACAGAATTCATCATTTCCTAGTTTCTAGCCTTGTGCCTTAATAACTAGACCCGTGGTGGTGAACCTATGGCATGGGTGCCACAGGTGGCACACAGAGCCATCTTGCTGGGCACACAAGCTGTTGGCCAACTTACCTCCAGTTGAGCATGCACATGTGATTGCACGTGCATGTATGCGTGATTACAGAGACCCATCTGATCTTCGGGCCTCTGCTGTGCATTCATACGATTGCAGCAGGAAATCCAGCTAGTCTTTGGAGCTCTCCTGTGCATGCACACGATTACTCGTGTGCATGAGTGCCTGTGCTCAGCATGCGGGCATTGCATGTGCAAAAGCTGCATGCATGCGCAGATGGTGTGGTTGCACATGCAGCACACGTGGAGGAGCTGCACGCAAGTGCAGATGGCACACACAAAGCACGTACTTTTTGGCACTTGGTAAGTAAAAGATTTGCCACCACTGGACTAGACCAAACTGTGTCTTTGTTTTATGTCACTTTTTTATGTAGCAGTATGAGTGGCTCAGCACTAAATTTGCTTATTTCCCACCCACCCACATCCTTTCTTTTTCTTTTTGTTGTGTATTTTGCTATATTTTCTTGAAAACAGATATTCTTAAATTTAAAACAATCTTCCCTTAAGAGGCTGAAAGAAATTACAAATACATCTCATGCAATGCACTATTTATTCAGCTAAACCTAATGTTACCAGCCCCAGCCCCAATTTTTTCTATTAATCAGTATGTAAATAATTTTTGTGTGTATGCGCACATTTGTGACTTACCTCTAAACTTGTCAGGCATGAAAGATCAGGTCCACATGTGAAAATCTTATTAAACTGATTTATTGTTAATTATGCCCATGCAAAGGAATCTTATCAATTAACTTAGATAAGGGTCAATGGAATTCAAGAGGGGTTGGACTTAGTTTGCTAATGGCTGTAAATGGATTCTAGGCTGATCCCTCTTTTAACCCTGTCCCAGATTCTGCCATTGTTTTTCCTTCAAAGTTGATAGGATATAGTCCTACAAATAGGGAACATACCTGGTAGTGTGTGAACATTTTGGAATAAAATTGAACTTTGCTTGTGCTTGTGGTATAATGGCCACAAGATCAAAGTGTGTCAGAATTGACAAATATTGTGCTCATGAACGTGGCATGGTTAATCCAGCATAAAAGCCTGGATTAACAAAGCCATGATGGGTAGATAAAGCAGTATTTATGGCCCTGTTTGCTGATTATAATAGTAAGCGAAAGACGGATTTGAAAGAGGAATAAATAGGAAAAGCATAAATGAAAGAAACCTAAAGGAAGGTAGGTATGTGTGGTTGCATATAAGAGTGACTAATGGAAAATTGCCATTGTTCTATATATAGAGAAAAAGCAAATGTAAATGCAAAATGGTTTATTAACTGTGTTTGGGGAGGTGTTTGAGTTGTGAGAGTAAAGGGTATAAGAGGTGAAAACAAACAACATTTAGAATGCTCAGCAGGTTTATGGAGATCCTTACCATACCATTCTATGGAGCAGATTTTTTATCTCTGAACATTTGAGAAATGCATGGATGTAAGAAAGAAAGGGGTCTATATGAATGTTGATTTATAAAAGGGGGGCAAAAAGCAAATAGGCCTGAATTGTGGAACCTTTTGCACAAATAGGGAATGTAAGGTTGACTGCTGAATACAGTATCTATCATGATAGTAAAGCATGCGTAAGAATAAACGGAATATTGGCTTGCTGGAAAGGAAATTTTGGGAATTGACCATCTGACATGTTGGTGCTAAGATTGAGAAACACTGGCTTAGAGAATAAGGCAACATCTCCTTATTTATAGATAGACATGCAAGAAACACTTGGACTGTTCTTACAGCTATTTGACTGAAGATATATGATTTATTGCGAAGAATATTTGTCAAAGAAGCAAAAATGACTGTTGTATGTATGCTTCTTTCTATTTTGAAATGAGAGTTGTATGTCAGGAAAAATGTACAGGCAAGCCTAAACAATCTTGGAGTTGGCTATATAAGAATATAATAAAAAGAAAAATAGAGTGAAGAGTGACTGGTTACTGAATGAATGTGTATTGAATACAAAAGTGAATGACCAGCATGAAAAAATGTAAGATGGTGGTTTGGATATATAATGAATGAATATAAATCACAAAATAAATATATAAGAAAGAATGCATGGCTTTAAAAGGAAGGGGAAGACTGACAAAGTTATATGGAGTTAACAAAGAGTCTCAGAAAAAGAAAAAAATTGATGAAGCAGCAAGGATGCTTTACAAAGATAGAAGGATATGGAAAAGTAGAATGAGTTATGTTGGCCTGATTAAGTGTAGTAATATTCTGTCTTCTTTTTTCTTATCTGTGTTTTATTTTTATGGTTTCATATGTATTATTGCTTTACTATGTTATGAAAAATACTGCTTATTTGGAAAGCAGTATAGTAGCATGACAGCAGAGGCAAAAAGAGAAAGGGGGGGAGAGCATTTTTGTGAGCAAATTTAAATGAATCAGAAAAAATAGCAGCTGAAGAAATAAAGATACTAGCAGAACTCACAAATAAACTTGGGCAGAGATTCTAAAGTAGATATATAAAATCTGGAGCCCCAAGGCCATATACAGCCCACAAAAGCTTTTGGTGCAATTACAAAAGCCCCCAGATTTTATGAACACAGTGTGTTTTTTAATATGATAAAAGAGGAAAATGATAAAAGGTATGACTTAAGAATATCAACATTAACTATATGTAACAATATAACTGGTTAAATATAAAGGTGATTTGGATAGCAATATGGCATTAAAAATTAAAACTATACAAAAGTATGAAATGCTTACAATTTGCACAATAATTTCAAAATGTTTATCTTTAAAAAAGATACAGATGCAAAAGGGAAACACAATTCACACAAAACTAAAACTCAGAATACATGATATGAACTGTTTGACTATACACAATTTTAATGCATACCTGCATATAATGAACATCAATTTCTAAATCAATAATCCTTTACAGAATATGTAACAAGTAATAATTTATTATAAATTGGCACTGACATTTAAAATGGTAATTTATTTACAGGGCTGTGTAAAACAATATATTACTGATATTTTTATATATGTTCAAAGAAAAATTAAAATGTGTATACTGTTGCTGTAACAGCAATAGTACTTAGACTTATATACCCTTTCACAATGCTTTACAGCGCTTTCTAAGCGGTTTAGAGTCAGCTTCCAACAATCTGGGTCATCATAAATGAATAATAAATGAATGAGTAATAAATAAACTAGCCAATAGGGGGCAGAACATTCACAAGAGAAATGCTAGATTTAAAATAGAATAATGGAAGCAGCTTAAGTAATACTTTAAAAAGATTTAACAAGAACATAATTCAAACACTGAATTTCTTTGGAAGTAACTTAACAGTGTGATTTGAACTTTCTACAAAAACAATATTACTGAGGTTTGGTCTTCCTCCTCCTCCAAGTAATTTTTAGTGTGCTTTTGAGGATGGCTTTAGTGCTATAAGTAAAAAATTCTACCAGCAATTATGTTTTCCTATTTAGAATTGGTGGTAAATAGAGGAAGGTTGAAACAGAACATAAATCATCCCAATGCTTGCCTCCAAATCTAAAATGTAGGAGACAAAACATTACACCAGATCAGCCTTCTTCTACATAAATCACAATTATCATCACTCCAGTTGCTATACAAAAGCTAGCATTTAATTATGATTTCATGTTGAAGGTTAAACTCCAGAGTTCTTTTGCGCACATTGTAGTCTGGACATAGCCAATCCAAGCATTTGTCAGAGTAATTGAAAGCTGAATAAAGGTTTCACAAGAACAGCACAGAGGAAAGTTAATGCGGATACCAAAGCTCACCAATCATTAAAAATTATCTTTATTACAACCATTCATTTATTTTTACAAATGCAATTTGAAATCAATTGCATCAATAGATCAAGATACATAGACAATAAAAACGTGTGCTTCTTCCTGATTAAAGTTCTAACACATTTCAAATGTTTACAAACCAGTAATTAAACAAGACTATATGATTAATAAATAATAATGTCTGGTCCAGTTCAAGTATCTATCAATACATCAAACTTGATATAGAAACCCTGAAAGCCTAATACTATTTATGAGTTGCAGTCAGTAAAAAAATGTCAAATTTTATGCCTCAGAGCTTAGATTCCTTAGTTTTAAAATGAAAGGTATGTGATATGAAACCATAAAAAGTAATAGGTTGAGATAAGTAAGGTGTTGCAAGACCTAAAGATTTTAAAGTATTTCAAATATTTTGCAATTGTTTATAAATAAGCTTTTTACATATTTATAAAAATCTTTGGGTTCTCTTCAAACTACCCTGTGCATGCCCTCACTCCTCTCTCTTAGAAATACAATTATAAAGAATAAGGCAAGAGAAAAAGCAAGTGTTTTAAAATTTCAGTTTTTTAGTGTAAAAATTCCAAAGCAAGATTGCCATTTTGGTTGCATAAGCAATTCCACATCTTTCTTCTGGAATTTGTATTCTTCACTGTCTGTGAGATTATTTTCACTAAGATCTACGTTAAAACAACAAATATAGTTGTTCCCCCTACAGACCAACTGTTCCTTTTCTGTAATACCAGAAGTAAAGATATATTAATTTTCCTTGTTATTATTCCCTATTTTAATTTTTTTTCCAGCTGCCTTAGACAGTTTTAAACTTAAACCTGGAATAAAATGTTTTAACTGACCAATATTACTGAAATAGAAGAAATGTAGTATATGCTTTAAGAATATGCCGGCTTTTATTTTACAAAGTCAAGCCAAAGGCTAGGATCTCAAAACTTCTTATGATTCTGAAATGTGTTATGTCCCTTATTATATTAAAGTTGAGACAGGAATGTGGATAGTTATTGAATTCTTTAATGGCACAGACATTAAAAATCAAAATATTGGTTCCTCTGCCTTGCAACTAAGAAAAGGATGATAATGAAGTCGATAATAAAATCAGATTTTGGTTGGGAGATCTTTAGAGATTTTTTTAATTACCCCAAAAATAAATTTTCATGGGATAATTAGACAACTTTAGAAGTAGCGAATGGTGGAAATATTTTCTATAAATTTTTTAACTACCTAAAAGAGGCACTAGATAAATCATACTTGCTCTTGCAATAGATTGTCTAGTATATTTTATAGTAACTTTTAATGATGGCAGTTACCAGCAGTGATTATATCCACTTAAATACATGCTTTAATGAAATCTGTATGAACTTTTCACACACGCGTGTTGGGCAGCTATATAATTAATGTAAAATTTATGAACATTAAATTTTCAGACAGTTCTAATGAGGGCTGAATATTTAGTTGATTCATATCAGAATACTTGATTTGTTAAAATATGTTTGATTTACTGAAGTAATTAATGTGTGTTATGTATATGTCAGTGCCATCATGTCACTTACAGCAGCATAGATAGGCTTTTGAACAGCTTCTTATCTAGAAATACTATTGTATGCCTGTGCAAATGTATTAGAATTTAGCAAACAATAGCTTTAAAAGAAATTAGCTTTAAGAAACATGGAAGAAAGTAGAAAATAAGACTAGCAAGGAAAAGATGAGTCATAGTCTGCTAGACTTACAAAATTGTAGACTTCTACATAGGTTCACGAATTGAAAACAGAGGGGTTTCTTTAATTCTGTCCATTTCAGTACAAATTAAAAACTCTGTTCGAAAATATATATCACAAATTGCCTTATACCTGACAAGGACAGCGCTGTCCCAAAAGAAACAGTATTTTCAGCAGTAACTGTGCTGGTAATCCTTGAATTACAGCTATAGTTTGGACCAGAATATCTTTTGGTAAGCAAGTGACTCATGCACGATTTTACAATCTTTTTGGTCATGGCTGTTAACCAAATCACTGCAGGTAAGTGAATTGTGATCATTAAGTAAATCTAGCTTTCCCCATTGACTTTGCTTATTGAAAGCTGGCTAGAAAAATCACAAATGGCGCTCAATGATCAAGGATGCTGCAACCGTCATAAATACATGCCAGTTGCCAAGCACCTGAATTTTGTCGCATAACCATGCAGTGCTATGATGGTCATAAATTTGAGGATCAGTCGTAAGTCACTTTTTTCAGTGCTTTTCAGTGACTTTGAACGGTCCCAAATGAATGGTTGTAGGTCAAGGACTACCTGTAATGTAATGTAAGCTGTAGTATATTACTAAGCATGGTCACTGAACAAAACTACTAATGCAAAGTTTTCATTCAGATAATTTCTTTTTCAGATAAGCCTCATTCACAGATAGAGATTGTAATACAAGTAACATGGAGAAAATCCCTGAGAATTTTGATTTAGAGAGAACAGTATCCATTATGGAGAGATGGATGCTACTATTTATAGATATGTCACTTGTGCTTTATTATATTGCAGAGATTATATTTTTAATGGTGCTCTCAGTGTGGCTGCCAGAAAAAGTTAATTATGATTTACTTTCTTTAGCAAAGTGCAAACTAAAGGTGCATCATTGAGAACAGCAAACAAATCAAGTTTCCAATTTGATTTTTAAAAACTCATAGCTTTTTCTCTTCGAAGTGTGGAACTATCCCTGTATCATCTTGAACTGAGCTGTTTTCTTTTTCATTCATCTTCAGATTCTCTTCTGCAAGTTGTGATAGGTATTTCTATGTAGGACAAAGAAACTGCTTTTAAAGTAATGAACAATTAAATTGTCTAAAGTACACTGTGTATTTCCATATAAGCATTTAATAATGCCAAAGGATTGAAAAAGAAGTACAAACCTAACAATTAATCCCAGTGGCAGCATGATTATACAAGTAACAACTCACCTCAGCTTCTCTTCATTGCCAGTCTCGCTTGGTTTACTCTTTAACTGGTGATATTATGGTGAGCATGTGCGGATATGTTTAACACAGCACTTTTTTCCAAACTTAAAGCAAAAATTCAAAATGCTTCCATGTACCTAGCATGAGTTGCTGAGAAATTTTTGTGCAATATAATTTTGATAATGTGCTTTATAATGATGAAAAAGTTACAAATGCACTGAAATGTTTAATAGTAGGCTCACAGGTAGTTCCTCAATATAAAGACTGTAACAGAGCCTGTCCGTTACCGTTGCAAGTAATGACAACCATTATGTGAGATAGTCTTGCTTAACAATCCCCTCCCCCCCATCTCCTAGATGTAATTGTTAAATGAATCCTTAAACAAGCATGGAGTATCTCATTAGAAGGGGAGGCTCTGGGAGGCCTGCTACTAAGCATGGAAATGTTTGGAAAACTTTCTGTTACTCCTAATTCACTTTAGACCCAGCTTCTGCTATATCTGAGTGTGTATTTTGTGCTTTAGCTGCTTTTTCTTTAGAGCTGTACTTTTTCTTCAGCTCTTCCAGGCAAGCAAGTTACAGAAAGATTTTATTTACTTTCTTCCTTGCTTTCCCCTACTGTTCAGGCCTGACAGTAACTGATCAAGAGAAATAACATGGATTTTGTCACCCTTTTTCCTTGCATCCAGGAAATTTAGCAAAGTAAACTGTTAAAGGGGATTGAGATTGGAAGGCAGAAGCAGAAAGTTTAGTTTGGGGGGGGGGGAATCAACAAGTCTGTTCCTCACAGCTTTTTCTTTTTCTTTTCTTTTCTTGAAAATAAAAGAACTGTAGTTTTTTTGCAGGAGAGATGGGGTTAAAGCAAGGGAAAGTTTTGGGGAAGCTCATCCTGAAGTTTGCATGCAGGTGGCTGACTTCTCCAAAGCCTAGGTTAGCTGATTGGGACAGAAAAGCTGCATAAGCCATCATTTCTGCAAGGAATTGTTAGGAATGCTGAAAATGGTGACTGTTTCCAGGAGGTACAGGGAGGAAGCTCAAGCGTTGCAGGTCCCATTAGGGCAAGATGTTGGGAGAGAGGCAGGGGGCGCTGAAGTGTTCCTGTGGTCCAGTGTAAGGGCAAATATCCCCAGGGTCGTTGCAGCTGCTGTAAGTTTGAAACAGGTTTATAAATAACTTTGTGGGGAGGGTCTGTCATAACTTCAAACAACTATTAAGTAACTGGTTCTATCTTGAGGTCTACCTGTAATGAGTTTCTCTTAGGCTAAATAATGTGAAATGTTCACTGGAGAAGAATAATTTGAATATATGTACTAAAAAGTTGGTGATTGTTTCATATAATTCTTAAACCTCTTTTGAATCAGTGTTGCTAAATTAGTACTTAGGAATACTTTAATATTATGTATTAAATGCAGATTTAGTTCCACTTTTATACATACCTAGCATTGCCCTCTACTTAGAATGAAAAATATGAAAAATAAATATAAGCAAGACTTAATCAAAATAATAAATTTTATTTTTTAAATACATTTAAAAAAACTAATAGGAAAGGAGGACAAGTAATGTCTATACAAGTAGCCCTTGACTTACAACTAGTCCTCACCCTTACAACTATCTCAATGTCCCTGTGATTGCATGATCTAGATTCTAGACTCTTGATAAACAGCTTATACTTACGATAGTTGCAGTGTCCTACAGTCACTTGGTCTCTATCTGCAACCTTCCCTGGCTTTCAACAAGCAAAGTCAATAGGGAAAACAGCCAGGAAGATGGCAGGTGGCAGTCACATGATGCGTAATTTAACAACTGTATCCACAAATTTTGCACTCCCAATTATACTCATAATTGAGGACAACCTGTAACCTTTGGTGCTGAAAACAGCCCCAAATCAATAGTCAATAGAAAGTGCTTCATCTGATTTTCTGGAAAGTTCCCAATTCACTTAGTTAAAATTGCTGATCAAAAGAAAAGCAATAGACATATATGGGGCCATTATGTAGTATCATATCTCTTATTTTTTAGTATGATCCCACTTCAACATTCAGGAACTACTCAATCCGAGTGTTTGCTTGCTTAATCATTTGTTTGTCTGTTTATTGGCTGTATATGTCTGCCTGACTCCTTTGTGACTCTTGATAGTATACAATATTAAAACAATTCCAAAGTAGAAACAAAAAACAGATGTTTGGGGGGGGGGAAATGTCAGCCTCCAATGGAGCCACATAACACCCAAGGGACTGGCCGCTCACTATCTTAACGCCTGGGAGCAGAGCCAGGTTTTGAAGATTCCTTAAAGCAAGGTCTGGGTGGGAGCCAAACGGCAGGGCAATACTACTGGTGCAAAGTAGGGCCTTTGGAATAGCTGTGCACTTAATTAGAAGTTAAATTCAGTAGACACACAACACACACACACATACAAGAAGCTGATACTCCTTGTAAAGAAGCCCTGCCAAAGTAATGCCACTTACTTCACACTCTTAAAAACAGATTCATCTGTTGCTTAGGTTTACTAAAACCATTAATACATCCAGATCTTAATAAGCAAGTGCACAGCTATGTAAAACTGCTTTGGTCTTAGATTTAGTGGCTATGCTAAAGGAACCCCAAGAATCCTAAAGGCAAGCCTTTCACCTGTTCCCATCTCCTTTTTCACTTAAGCTTGTGCATGACTTATTACCATGCTGTGTACATCATCTCACTTCTTTCTCTAAAGAAAGGCCAAGGTGAGGTGACAATCTTCTCTTGATCTCCAATGATATGATGTGTAAAAATTCTTCAGATGTGCAGCTAGAGAACTAAACTGAAGTATTTTAGCATTTAGTTTAGTGCTTCCTATCCTACGTTCTACATAACTGTGTGAGAGATGGCAGGTTAAGAAATATAAATATAAATATAAATAAATAAAACATCTATGTTCCCCAAACAGTGTAAATGTAATATGTCAGTTGTCTGTATCTACTCAGCTTTTACTAACCAAACAAGAACCTACTATGAATGAACAGAACATTCCTGAGGCTCCCTCCAAACATTCTGAAATAACTGGGGAAAATCATTGTTAAAAAAAGAGTGTGTGCTTTTAAGTGAAAAGGCATAGGAAATCCTACTACCTTTTTCTTTTTGTAAAGGATGATTTTTATCACTCATTACAATGGAGGTCAAATATTGAAACACTTAGTATCAAAACAATTCTAAAATTCACAAATGTTATTCCAGAAGGAACACACCAATGTATCCATTCCTATACATCCCCATTTTTTTTTAAGTTGAGGGGTAAAAGAGAAAAAAATGATTAAACCATGTTTCATTTCAATGTTTCTTTCACTGACCAACTGAATGAAACAGATAGGTAGGTATTCCTTATAAAGGACAGTTTTGTGGTTCAAATTGCTTGATGGACTTGCAAAGTTTAAGAAACACAGTTCTAATTAGTTGATTTCAGATTTAACTGAGAAGTATGGCATGTCCACCATTCTCAAAACATATAGAAATGATAATATGAGCTTCAATATGCCATGGAAAAGTACATTTGAAAGTGTAGGTTGGGGAGAATTTCCAAGAGGTGTGACAAGGGTCAGGGAGGGTCTGTGAGGATGGAGCACAGATTGGGGAAGGTACATGAAGATATGGGTCAGGGAGAGAGTGCAGGAGTGTGAGGGAGGCAGGGTGAGAGTCAGGAAAGGCATGTGGGGGTATACTAGTAAGAAAAGAAATAACTCCGAAATGATGTCCTAATAGATTACAGTTGCCTAGTATTCTTGATATTTCTAAGTCACTGTTTTATATACCTTCCTAAATTTGTTTTATTTTGTTGTATTTATTTACAAGGACATATATATGGGCAACATTCTTCAAAGCTCTTAGGGTAAATAGCAGGATATGATTTATAGATTGCTGAAGCTTGAAAAAAACCTGGTATCATTATTAAAATGAATTATTTTAATTATTTTATTAAAAAGGAACAATCTGAGGAAGAAACTGAATATCAGGATGTAATACTGCCTTGTGTTTGTGGAAGGTTATAAATAGAAGGTTGAAGTGAAGAGGTGCTAATTCACTCGGGAAAACTTCAATGTGATCTACTCCAAGCTTAAAGTAGCCACATAGCGCAGCAGACTCTGGAGGATGCAAGCAGATACTGCTGCTGTAAGCTAAAATGCCAAGATAGAGTGTGAGGTAATCTCGGCTGCTAGTAAAAAGTACTGGAAAATCCAGCATAAGCCCCAGAAATCACAAGAAGTGGGAACAAATTAAGTGAGATTTCTTGTGGTTGACACAAAAGTGCAAGCAGGCTAGATCTAATATAGCTCTGGCATTAACAATTACTATTTCCTTTGAAGGAGCTGCCAGAAGGTAATTACCAAAGTAATGAAAACTTATCTCACTTGAAAGTATTAAGTGGACTCACACAACCCTGTTGCACTTTAATAATCTTTTGCTGGAGTTGAAAGATCAAAGAAAAGCATCTAGAACTGAAACAGATACTCTATAGTAATAAATGAAGGCACTGGTTCATTGTCCAGATTCATTGTATGGATGTAGATGTCCTTCATATCAGTCATGTAAACTGGTAGCTATTAGAAGTGAGAACACTTGAAATCAATCGGATGAAGAATCGATATGAAGATACTGTTTTGTTTCAAGTTGTGAAATTACAGGAGTAAACCACTCCTTCTATCTCAAATACAGGCAGGACATCTATTCTTCCGTTGGATGGCAGAGTAGTTACTTTGGTTTGCAAGATAAGGGGGGTTGGGGGAGGAATAACAACAGCATAGTATTGTGAAGGCCCCTGGAACTTGAAGGCATAGTTTTGCTTGTTGTAATAAAAGTTAGTTTTTAATGCCCATTTAAGAGAAAAAGTGAAGACAATCTATGAAGTTTACTGCTACAGTTATGAACCATGAATTCAAGTAAAAGTAATGTTTGGATCTCTGAAGCTGAATTTAGAAAATGCAAATTTGGCTGCTTTTATTGCTAGAACTATTATATATATACATGGATTTACTGGAAGATTGGTTTTAAGCATCATATGAAGCCTTGTTACAAGTAGGTATTACATAAAAAGCTGTTGTATTTCATTATGAAAATCTATGTTTTACTTCACTGTCTGTCACTGAATGAAACAGTGACAATCTTCAGTCTGATGTTGCTTCCTTAACCAATTCAGACAAGTACAATCATGTCTTGAGACTAAACAGTATTTTTTATGGTTCAGAAGCTGCAACCAGTTTGGTGCTTCATGGTATTAATCTGCTGGATACTAATCATATTGCCTTTACTTGGAATGTTTCTGGGGCTTCTACTCTTATATTATCTGGTAAATGATACAGCATAGTTATCATTTTCTTTCATACAAGATTTGATATTGACCTTGGTATTTAACTACTTAACCCATACACACTTAAAAAGATTGTATGCTATTGAAGTAATATAATTTATATCCTATTTCATGCAGTTTTCTGTTCTACTGTAGTGGAGTGCACTTTCTACAATATTCTTCCTTGTCCACCATTACTATGATAAAATTGAACTCTGAGGGGAAACACAACACTGCAATGAAGAACAATGATAGCAATAGCACTTAGATTTATATACTGCTTCATAGCGCTTTACAGCCCTCTACAAGCAGTTTACAGAATCAGCATATTGCCCCCAACAATCTGGGTCCTCATTTTACTGATCTCGGAAGGATGAAAGGCTGAATCAACCTGGAGCCTGGTGAGACCCGAACTGCCAAACTGCTGGCAGCCTGTGATCAGTAGAAGTAGCCTGTAATACTGAACTGTAACTGCAGCTCTTAATGATGCATGTACCACAGCAGAATACATATTCAGGCTAAAGATCTTGCATATGCTATCAGTAGTTTGGATAATTTAATAATCTGAATGAAATAATAATAATTTGCTACCTGCAGATTTTTATAGTGAATAGTACTTCTACAATGATGAATTTTTGCTGCATCTTCATTTGTGTAGAAAAGTCCACAAAGTTTACAGTAGTAGCCAGTTCTGGGAACAACAAATTCCACACCTATTAAAAAAAATGAATTATAAAGATTAGGAATAAATTTTAAAAAATATGCATAGAAGAAAAAAATGTTGAATTCAGCTTGTTGTCAATTTGAATCTAATGAACTACAGGTAGTCCTCAACTTACAACAGTTCATTTAATGACCAAAGTTACAATGGTGCTGAAAAAAGGGATTTATGACCTTTGTTCACACTTACAACATTGACATATCCCTGTAGTCATGTGATCAAAATTCAGATTTGGCAACTGGTTCATATTTATGATCATTACTGTGTCCAAGGGTCATGTGATCCTTTTTGAAAACTTCTGACAACCCAACTCAATGAAGAAACTAGGTTCACTTAACAACCATGTTACTAAATTAACAGCTGCAGTGGCTCACTTAACAACTGGCAGAAAAGGTCATAAAATGGAGAAAAACTCATTTAACAAATGTTTCATTTAGCAACATAAATTTTAGGTTCAATTCTGGTCATTAGTTGAGGACTATCTGTATAGCATAGCCAATACCATTTCACACAGGGATATCAAACTCAAGGTCTGTGGGCCGGATCCAGCCCATGGGGCACTTAGATCTGGCCCATAGGCCCACTCTGAAAACAGCAAAGGACCAGCTAATGGTGCTTCTGCCAGCAAAAATGGAGTTCAGGGAGGCTGTGCATAGCCTGTCTGGGCTCCATTTTTGCTGGCAGAAGGCTGCAGGAGGCCGTCGCAGCCGAAAACAGCCTGGGCAGGCCATCGCAACCAAAAATGGAGCCTCAAGTGACATTGAGCTAACCATGCCCCCTGGCCACGCCCCCTAAAGTCAAACAATCCTATTGCGGCCCTCAATGAAATTGAGTTTGGCATCCCTGATTTAACAGATAGCCTAACAGTAGCATTTTTCATGTTTCTACTTCTAATTATTTCAATGAGTAAACATACTATCTACTCAATTTTTTTCATTTTGGGATTATTAAATGTTTTAAATTCAACACAGAACATTTGAGCCATTCACATTAATAAAAAAAACCTATAGAAATATGTAAATACTGTTATTTTTTATCTGAGCAATTTTCTAAAATTGGAGAAAGAAGATTACACATGCCAGATCTGCATTTCTTTAAAAAAAGACCTGGACAAAGTATATTAGCCCTTTTCATTCCTTGTCTATTTTTCTTCCTTTTAGAGAAAAGAGGGTTTGAAATCCAAATGTTAGAAGGAAGGCTTACAGTTGAAAATAAACTAAATTTATCCTTTGTTTCTAAGGAATGGAAGGGAAAAAAGAAGTGAGAAATTCCATTTCCTTTCCTTCTGGGATTCTTTCTCTTATAGTAGCTCTGACCTGGGGAAACAGATGGAAATGCAGCAGTTAAATAATCAATCAAACCCATGGTTACTTAACATTTTAAAGTGAGTGTTCAGTTCTTTCAAGATTTTTCTCTCCTTTTGGTTTTTGTACTGAGGTTTCTTAAAAGTTTGCTCTTGTCTTGGGCTCCTGGTATGTTGTCTGCAGCTAATAATAAAATCTGATCAGTACCATTCACCCATACTCATTTAATTCTGCTTGTTTTACCAGATTGGTGTTTCCAATTAATTTTTTAAGATTTCAATTTAAATATATAATATGCAGGAAGTTGGACTTCTCATCTTTCTTCTCCTTGATTATCACCATTTCCATATAAGATATCAGTACTATTATTATCATCATTATCTATTCTAACAGCTAAGAAAGATTTATGTTTTGTTTATTCATTCACTTGCAGCAAACTGCTTCCCTGAATTAGCAAGAATCAACTGATTTCTCTCAATTTCATTAAAGAAAAGTAGTCCATTCTGTTGTCATCAGTCATCTTGATTAAGGAAATCTAACTGTTCAGAACTGGATACATGACATTACATATTGAAGCAATTGGACATCTCTGATTTTTCAGTTTCTGTCTAACCACAGTATTTTCTTGAATCTGGAGTTTTAAATATTGTTCTGAAGATAGAAAAATTTTCTGAATAAACTCAAGATACATTGTTTTGTAAGATAAAGATATTGTCAGCAGTACCATTATATATGAATCACTTCTAATCAGACAAACCTAGTGGAATGTTGAGCTCCGTAAATGCATCATCTTGTTCCCATGATGGTGAAAAATATGACTTTTTTGATTCAACTTCTGGGAAATCGGGAGTTTTTATTTCTGTATACCTATAATTTGCTTTAAAAACAGAGAAACATTTTGAATAAAAGTAGTTTCTTCATATACACCTAAGACCACACACCACCTACAAAACGTTTTCTAGATCACTCAGGGATTCTTTCATAAGTTCTCCAAAATTAGTATGCATTGTTCCATCTACTTTTTCTTAAGAATTTAGATGAAGTTGTTAAATTGTTACATTACAGTATTTTGGAAATTGTAATCTTGCAAATACCATAAATGTAAATTTACCACAATGGTAAATAAAATATTCTGGAATATTATCCTATTAAATAAAAAGCTCCTATAGAGGACTTCTATCAAATTATTTTCTTGCAAACAAAAGTATCCTTAAAATATGAAGCCAAAGCTGAAACATTTTCATTTATTATTTCATTTCATTTATTAAATTTATATACCGCCCCCTCTCCCTAAGGACTCGGGGCGGTTCACAGCAGATAAAA
>JAEANM010004853.1:1149-20269 GCA_017656035.1 Myanophis thanlyinensis
TTGTCATTAAAGTAATAAAAAGGACTTGGACAAAAAATGTGGGAGGTAATGGTTGGAGGTCTGCCGAGAAGAGGGGGAGAATGTTTTCAAGCACTGGGAAGGTGACATCATTAATTAAGTGTTAGAGAATATGCAAATTAGCCACTGGCGCATAAGCCTGTAATAAAACAAAGAAAACACTATTATTACTTGTGGCAAATCCTCAGAGAGAGCTACCTGGGTGCTACATGGTTTTCATCAGATAATGATAGCTGGTCTGACTGATTCAGAGCACAAGATGGTGAAAATGCAGGCAAGCAGAAGGGGTGATGGGTTGGGCCTTTGAGCCCAAGTATGAATCTTGAATCTCAGATGTTTTCTCATTTACCAGGAGCCATGGTAGCACAGTGGTTAGAATGCAGTATTGCAGGCGTTCACTGCCAGGAGTTCAATTCTGACCGGCTCAAGCTTTCCATCTTTCCAAGGTCGGTAAATGAGGCTCCAGATTATTGGGGGCAATATGCCGACTCTGTAAACTGCTTACAGAAGGCCATAAAGCACTGTGAAGTGGTATATAAGTCTAAGTGCTATGGCTATTTGCATAGTTAATCTTGCTATAGTGAAAACGAAGGATTTTGATTTAGTGCTGAAGCATAAATAAGGCATATGGAAAGTCCTAGATGTAGAACTTGGTTAGGAAATGCCATTTTTCAGTCTCATGAATCCTGCTGGGCTGGGGTGCTCACTGCATCAAAATCCTTTAATTTAGCAGGGTTCTATTTGTTGGTGGAAACAGTCAGTAGAAGTAGTGTCAAGGATTAATCCTGTCAGTCATCTAGAATCATTGGAGTCAAGCAGTAAAAATGTTTTGCATAATTCCAGGCACTATCATAATTATCCTGCAGCCAAATTTATTTGCTCCTTTAAATCAACAACATTGTGTGGGTAAACTTATAAGAAGTCACTACTAGAGTAAAAGTTGGCAGGTCAATAACCAGCTGGAAACTGAACACTGTATTCACACAGTGCTGTCTTCTTTTCTGTCTCTGTAGGAACTTATCCATCATATTTCTGAATTGCAAAGTTTGGTCTAGTGGTTAAGGCACCATGCTAGAAAACAAGATCAGGAGTTCAACTCTCACCTTAGCCATGAAACTCAGCTGGGCCAGTCACCTCTCTGTCTCAACCCAACTCACTTCACAAGGTTGCTATTGTTGGGAGAAATGGGAGGAAGATGTATTGGATATGTTTACCATTTTGAGTTATTTATAAAAATAATATAGGTGGGATATAAAAAAAATCAAACTAACAAATAAATAATAAATCTCCCATTCTAGTCTTAGAGGCCTTTCCAAAAAAAAACAGATATTGTGTTGCCCACATCTTCTGATTTCATTAAAATTGAGATTTGACTCTCTTCTTCTTATTCTTTTTCTATATCTGTATGGATATTAGGGCCCTATGGGATCAGGGATGTTTATTTATCTGCAAATCTATCATCCTGGTACAGAAGCAAAAACTTATCAGAACCCTTCTCTGACTAGTTGAGGACCATAGGAATGTTCCAAGCAATCAGTGATCTCTGTTGCCAACCATTTCCTGCTGGAAAGAAAAATAATTCCTAGACATTAAATAGGAAACACTTCTTTACACCTTCATCATAATAGGCAACTATGCAACTTTTTAATGCTATTGTGTAATTTGGCTCCTTTACCAGTTTTGGTAGCAGGAACCTGACTGAGATATCAGAACCTTGAAAAAGGGATATGATTGCGCAGACCATCCCAGGTAGTTTAACCCAGCAAAATTCTAAGTAAAACCAAAAATTATTAACTAAATTAACTAACTAGATTAAAAGCATCTAAGATTTATTGGAGGGGTATTGCATCATTGATGGTGAGCTCAACTTGATTCATGAAAACATTTGTATCTCTGCGTGGGTGTACCCTGTGCTTCACTTTTGGCAAGATGCAACCTCTATGATGTTTATCTGGCTACCTACTTTCAACCCACAGCAGGCTACAACATAATCACTCCCATAGGTATCTATCCAATCAAAATTTTCATTACAGTGTCACAGCACAAGTTCTACCTTTGTACATACATCATGATAAGAAGCAGAGTATATAACAAAACACGTATCTCCCTTTTTCACACCATCCCCATGTAAATTCCATAGCAAATGCAGTTGATGTAATGGGTATGCTTCAACGGAACATAGTTGGGTTTCTAAAGGCAGCAAGAACTCGATTTATGTGACCCATCTGCTTTTCACACAACTTGAAAGCACTTCTTGGTTCAAATGGCAGCTCAGAAGTTTGTTCCCTCTTTCACAACCCGAGAAACACTAAACTGCAAGTCCCACCTGTGCATTCAGAATATCTACACATACCTCTTTTGGTGCCTATCTAGCTCCGTGATTGTCCTGATTGTTTTTTTTTTTTTAGTGTATATTAATTAAAATAAATAAATGATAAACTATCACACTGCAAAACAAGTGCTAGCTTCTAGAATCTTAATTTCCCAAAAATCTTCTGAACCCACATTTACCCCAAAGATGTTCAGAGAAAAGAATAATGATAGGGATCTATATTTCCGTTCTTTTCTAGGAAGTATGCCACCTTGTCCCTTCTCCAGAAAGCAAAAATAAGCAGAGACCTTCTTGGAAAGTTATACGGATGGTAGGGAGAAATCTTACCAATGTTGGTGTTTTAGGAGCAACCACGTTCAGCCATTTTGTGAATGTGTCTGTGATATGCTTAAAATGTTTCATTTGTCCACAAACCCTCATAAATTGAGACCTCATCAATGATGGACTAATCAAAAACTGATACACTGTGAACTGATAGGAAGCTAACCACTGATTGATATTTCTTGCTACTTTTTGTCTTCTAATATTTCCAAATGAAATGTATCATAGGTTTCACACAAAGGGAATTCTATCCCATTAAATCAGTATTCCTATTTATTGGGAACAGGAATATTTTTTCTATATGTGTCAACTGAAGTTAAGAAATCTTTAAATGTAATCCCATTTCATACTTGAAATTCCACTGTTTCATCTCTGGGTTTCATCTGAACAATCCTGCAAGGACAGAGTAAAGTTAGCATATTCCTTTAATGAAGATACTGGAATGTTGGGCATTTTCAAGAAGAAATAAAGTGGTTTCTTCATGTATAAATGGACATGTGACACACAAAGAAACCCAGTTAATAAATTAGTGCACATATCAGGAATATCTACATTGAAAATGGCCATGCAGGATTTTAAAATAACGTTAAATAAATGTTAAGCATAAAAACCTATATATTAAACTAGTGAATAGTAAACTATTCAGGTTTATAGGTATTGTGACCATCCCAGTGCTGACATCAGATAGATCCAGATTAATCTTTGCTGATTAATTTTTCCTTTTACATATTGGTTTCCTCTGGTCCATCATTCCACAATAGTTTGTATTTGAAGTAAATGAGAATTTGAGTGCCATATACAAATGTCCTGTGCTGAATTCTGAAAATAAAGGTTAATGTAACCTGTGTTGTGGAAAGATTGGCATATTGTTTATGCCTTCAAGAAGATAAAAATAGAGACTCTGGTATTCTTAAGTGGTCTCTATAAGATATTAAATTAGTTGAATTGCAGAGATAATATATGCAATCATTTCTAAGATTAAAATGATGAATCATGTCAAGGACTAGATTAAAATTGCATATATTGGACTTTAAATATTGTGTTGACCTAAATATAAGTAAAACAAATTATTTTAATAGATTGGAGTATCCTTTTAGTTTACCATTTACAATTGCATCTGATCCACATGAACTTCACTGAAAAGATGGTATACCAATATAAATTCATTAATAATCTACTCAAAAGAAAATTAATTCCAAATAAGTGCATACTTGGGAATAAAATATTTATAACATGTATGCAGAGCAGAACAAATGCATAAGTAGTTTCCTTTCATTTTTATAATGCTAGAACCTAGGATGGATGGGGAAGCACAAATAATTCTGCATTCCATAAAAAAATAATAGATGAAAAATCCTGTCTCAAACTGTAATGCAGCTGGTCACTAAACAAAATGGGGATAAAATCATGGAATACACTGTAATTCCTTCAATACCAACAAGCTACATAGGAAACTAGCCAAAATCATCATTTACTAATCCATGTAAATATGGAAAGAGAATAAAAAATAATCTGTTATCCATGTCCAGATCACTCCATAGGGGTAGAAGTTCTAAAGGGAATTCTAGGTGTGATCAGGATCCTGCTAGAATCAGGATTTATCATCATATTTGTTCAGATGAGCATTCATTTCAGTTTTTTCTTCACATTCACTGTTCAAAGGCAGACTTTGGGCCAATGGGATGCTGGGGCCAGTTTGGTCTACTTTGTGTTATGAAGAGGCTGTTGCAAATCAGCCATCTGCTACTGAGTGTGACTTGCTGAGGGGCATTGATGAGGAAAGAGAAACCATTTGTAAGCTTTGTGGCTGGACCCTCCAAAAGCCCTTAATGGGGTCTTTTAAAATCCCTAATCTCAAGGCAGATGAAAGGATGTAGGAGATCACAAAGGTATAGCAGTGGGTGAATAGAATTACTGAGGTAATGATACTCAGGGGTTTCACAGAAAGAATGTTTGTGATTTCAGTGTATGCATCTTTACATTATATCATGATATATTAGGAGATATAACAATACACAGACCTAGTCAGAGGCAAAGGCAGACTGCTTCTGCACAGCTTTTATTACAGGAGACAATGCATCGCTCTTAAGCACTGGAATGAAAGTGTTCCACTTAAGAACACTTGAGGTAAATTTTGCTGTTCAGTAACCAATGAATGGTCCATTGAAAATAGAAAAGCAACAAACATTTTCAGTTTTATATTTTGATATATGCAAATAAACACTAAAATAACTAAACTCAAAAAGCTTTCTACACTGTCCAAGTATTATCTAATCAACATCTCCCCTTGGCTCTCTACCTATTCTGGGAACAACAGTATTGAATCAACAAGACAATCACTATCACTCTTTTGAGATAACTATGATATAAGATGCGGTAAGAAATCCAGTATCGTCAGGTTTTTTCCCCCAGTAAGTGGAAAATCAGAGAAGAATAGCATTTGTTATACTACCTGTCTCATTTTTGTTTGTTTGCTTGCCTTTGTGCTTGCTTTTAAAATATTTTTTTCACCAAAGACAATAGAATTGTTTTAGCCCATTGCCCATAACTGGGCCATGATTGAGGGATTGAGATTTGTGGGCTTCATAGATGGCCAAGCTGCACCTTCATTATCTCTTTTTTTTTATTTTATCTGACATGGAAAGTTTCAGGAAAGATCTAGATGCTAGGGCTCTTTGCCATGGCCAACTTGCACCAGCCCTCTCATCAAGGCAACTTGCCATAGGAAGGACCACTGGGACTCCATACTCTGGCTCACCCCAACCTCCAGGACGTCTAACTTGAAAAAGTTCAAACCTGAAGCAAGACAAGGCCCACTGCAATTCACTTGTCCCTTTCTTGAGTTATTCCATATTGAATTGCCCTGCAGCAAATTGTCCTGTGGCAAGTTGGCCATGGCCGGGATGAGTCAGCTGTGGCAAATGGCTGGGATGAGACAGCTGTGGTGAGCTGTCCTATTCCATCACAGGAAGGTGAGAAGCAATAGCAATTCCCATTGGACCCAAAGAGAAGAAATGACTCATGATCAGATCATTTCTACCATAGTCTCTCTCTTCTCTTTCTCTCCAGTTTGGAAGACAGTTTCCAAATCATTTTTTTCCTAAAGTTCCCTACAACATTGTTCCAGGGGTTGTAGCCTTAATCAATTAAAACAAAGCAAGTGATTAAAATGAATGACTAAAATTTCCCTGATTAATGACACTTGATTTTTTTTCACTGTCCTGGAGGAACAAAAAAAATGTTAATTTGTGTTTTTAGATGGCATAGGCACCTTTAATCATAATTAAGGATCACCTAGAAAAGAAGGTTATTGTTTATTATCCTTGAGGTTCTAAGTTGTTTGGAAGAGTAAAAAGTTCCTTATTTTCTATGTAATAATAGGCATACCTGGTTGTAAACACTACATCTTTCTTGAATAATATAGCTGTTTGTTAAAGAACCACTCCTACATATCTGTATAACTGATTCATCATCAAATTAAAATACTGACTTGATCCTCTGCCTGCTTCTAAATGTAGCCCAGACATACCTGTAACACGATGGCCATTATCAAATCAAGCAACATGTTCAAATGATGAGGCAGTGCAGAGAATGTTATTCCTGCTTTGTTAATGAAACATAGAATTGGGATTATACTATGATCTGAATCCTGTAAATCTCAGTTACAATCAATGTTTTCAATTGAATTCCTGTGATACACAATATGGCAATTTTTCCAAGAGCTGACAATTATCCTTCTGAATTTCTCCACAATTATTGGATTCTGATATTTACCTTTAAGCATACTGGCTGGGAAATATGAGATTGGCCGATTGGCTGAAGTGATCAAGGTTAGAAAATTAAATATTGAAATTAGGGATTTTCACCAAAATGGAAAAAAAAAATCAACATGCTAGTTGTAACTACATAATTTCGGCTACTGTTATCTTGATAGTTTTGGCACCACCTTGAAAACAGACATTTCTGATTCCTGGTCTTGGTGTGGGTCAACAAAAACTAAAATTAGCTTTCAGGTGCTTTAAAGCAGCCTTCTCCACATGGTAGATTCTAAGACATGTTATGCCTCAGCACTTTTAAAGTTGCTGGCCAGATTAATTCTGAGCTGGAAAGCATGTGGTGAAGATTTTTACTTGTCAGCCCTCCATTCTCACTGTTTTAGTCTTCTACTTGTTTTGCATGTGGAGTTTTCCTATAAAACTAAATTTCCTCAGTTGAGGTAAACTAACAAATACGTTTTAGATCAGCTACTTTTGCATTATTTAACTGGTGCAAAATTTATTGTCTTTTAAATGAGAGTTTGTAACACTTGGGGCTAAAGGTAGGTTAGTGGCCATCCATGGTTATTAAAAATCAAATTTTACACACTCGGGTTTTACAGTCCACAAAGATAATTTTATGAAAACTTCTTTGCTACATAAAACATGAGTACAATCCACCTGAAGAGTTTACAAGTTGCCTATGAAAGAACAGTCTGTACTTCTAAATTTGTAATGATTTCAGTAACACATTGCATTAAAAAGCTGACAGTTATTTAACTTTGTTGGAACAGCTCTGATGCCCTCCTGTGGGAAGATGCATTTTAACAGCTAACAAGCAAATGAAAATGTTTGGACATAAGATGAAATATAACCAAATCCATGCAGCCATCTGAAATGAGATTAAGCAATCTTGACACCACCACTGCATGGAAACCAAACTCTTGAGTAGAGTCCAACTAAAATATATCAGTGTTTCGGGATGAGATTCTGTTTTTATTTTGAGTTGGATTTATTTAAAATGCCTTATAGAAATACAAATACAACAGCAACAGTTTCTGTAGCAAAAGTCAGACAATATAACTTGGTTATATTAAAGAAGCTTAAGATAACAAGGATTTACAAGGTCAATTACCAGCAGACATGGCATAATAATTCTCATAATCTCAGGTCATTAGCCTTACTAACTGGAGCTGATGGATGCTGGGCTATACAAATCTGGAGAGCCATAAACACATCACCTTTAGTTGTCTATTTGTTCCAAAATAATTAAATCAGATGCTGATTAGTTTATTAATTTGATTACGAATTGTATCCTAAAAGGTTGGTCACTCAGTTGATGTGTTTAAGAACATTATAAGATTGGTTGTCACTTCTTTACAATAGAATAGAATAGAATATACCAGAGGTGAAATTTAGCAGGTTCTAGCAGGTTCGCTAGAACCAGTAGTAAATTTTCTAAGCAGTTCAGAGAACCAGTTGTTAGAAGAAATCTTATTTTGTTTGTTTTTTTCATTGTACAGGGTTAATCTTGTAAGGAAGGCAGGAAAAAACATTCTGGTGTTGTTTCTAGCCTAATCTTTATTGACCTGCTTACAGAAACTGCCCACCCAGTCACATGACCCCCCCCCCAAGTCCACCAAGCCACGCCCACAGAACCGGTAGTAAAAAAATTTGAATTCCACCACTGGAGTATACCCTTTTCACAGAGAGGCACAGGAAACAATTTCATCAAACAACCTACTCCAACCCAATGTTCCACACGTGGATAGTCACAATGAACTCAGGCTGCTTCAACTTATATGTGAAATAATAATATATCACTTTACACCTACTTAGATTAAACAGCCATTTGAAGTCCCATTTCTCTAGTGTGTAGAGATCTGGTACCTCTTGGGCTTTTCATCAGAGATGAGTTGCCACTATATCCAAATATCCTTCAATGGACAGAAGTTTACAAGAAAGAAGTTTGCTGAACCCATTCCTGATCCCATTCAGCCTGTATTGCAAGTCAATGCCAGTTTGGTCTGACACCAGGCTAGAAAATGGGAGACCATGAATTCAATACCTGCCTTAGTCATGAAGACCAGCTGGGTGACTCTGGGTCAGTCTCTCTCTCTCTCTCAGCCCAGCTTACCTCACAGGGTTGTTGTTGCGTGGCAAAAGAAGTAGGAAGAAAGTATTGGGTATGTTAGCTGCCTGAAGTTATTTGTAAAAATAATAAATGCAGAAAAAGAAAGAAAGAAAGAAAGAAAGAAAGTCATCTTAACTGACAATGCCTAACAAATTATGTGTATAGGTAGTCTTCCAGTGACAACCACAATTGAGCCATTCACTGCAATTGTTAAATTAATCACATGCTTGTTAAATGAATCTGGCTTCCCCATTGACTTTGCTTGACAGGTCAGAAATGGTGATCACTTGACCACTGGGACACTGCAACTGTCATAAATATGAGCCAGTTGCTAAGTCTCTGAACTGTAATTTCAAATGGTCACTAAACAAATAGTTGTAAATCAAGGACTAGCTGTATCTTGAGACTGTCCGTAGAGCAATTCTTCACAAGCCTCAGTAAACTACCCAAAATTGGGTTAAAGTGGATTTCCTATAGAACAGAATATTTGCAGTTCAGCATTGAATTGTGGGGTCCTTGGTACTCTCCCGGTTACTTTCTTGCAGACATTTCATTACCCAGCTAGGTAATATCAACAGGGTTGGATGGCAATGTAGTTTGTTCTCTGTTCATATAAAAGTGACTCACCCTGTCAGTGTTGGTGGGAGTGTTCTTAATGATTTCTTAATTAGGCTGTTGTTGACTGTTAGCTTGTTTGTCTGAATTGGTCATTCCTTGATTAAAGTATTGTTTACTTCCAGACTGTTGGTCTAATTCATCTCTGTGTTAATCTCTGCTTATCTGGCTGTTGATTACTGAAGAGGAAGTGTTTTGATCTTTCTGTTTTCTTTTGGGATTTTTGGTTGTCTCTTCTGAATGGTATGTGAATGTTGTTTATGTGCCTGTCGGTGGCTGATTTGCCTGAATGTCAGACCTCCAGGAATTCTCTAGCATTTTTGGACTTGATCTAAGATGCTCACGGTTTCCCAGCTGAAACTCTGGTTAAATGAATTTTATTTTGGTAACAATACACAAACCCATTACCTATTCACAACAGGTATACTTAAATTGACTTAAAATGTTTTACCTGCATTGGGTAAAAAGGACTTTCTGATAAACAGTTTCAGGTAATGAAGGAAAAACAATTGGAAAGCACGTTCTTAAGCAATCTCAGAACAAGAGAGAAATTACAGTTATTCAGAAATATACAGTTACAGAAGACTTAAAACTGTTTCTTTCATAGTTTGGGAATAGAAAATAGCCGCTTGGCCCTTATCGTACACCATATTTCTTTGGGATGCTTTTGGGATAGCTTGTTCATCTTTCTGAACATTCAGGATTTTTCATGATTTTTCTTTCTGCTGTTATTTTACAATATACAGTAAGCCATCCAGAGTCATTTGGAGTCAGGCAGCCTCCACATTATCAAAAATAAATAAATCCCACAACCAGAGATGAATCATAAGAAGATGCCCCTTCTATCTTGTTCATGAATGAAAGTCAATTGGAGTGACACTAATACTGTGTGATATCTTTATCATCTTTGAAGGTAACAGATGCATACTATACAGCACTCAGCATTCTCCTCTAACTTTTTGTGGCTACACAATGACCTCACATTTCTAGAAAGCCAAGCTTAAGGAAATCCTACCTTGTCATCAGTCTTTGTCTTTTCAAGCACATAAATCTGTTCTACATCTCCTGCAGTGAAACCAGACAGAAAAAAAAACCATAGTACTAAGAGCATTTGAAATAATGTGGTGATTAATGTCCCATATTTAAGTGTAAAGAGAGTAGATATATTCTTGGGATTTAAATATATATATTTAAAATATAGTTTTGCTGCACTTGAATTCTAATCACACACAACATTTGTAATAATGTCAGGCTTACTTACCTGCACTTGACCAAGAACAAAGTGAAACCAGCCAGACACATGTACTGTACAGTTCTGATGGTACATGTATAAGGAGGTTTTCCGCTCTTGATGCTGTCTGCAGAATGTCACAACTAAACAAATTTGTTCTTGGTTAAGCTCAACAGTTGCTGACGGTGTCCTGTTGGCCTAACAACATGATGCTAGCAATTTGAGATTTGGCAAAAGATTAAGTGCTCAGCTCAAATTAAAACATATTACCAGATATCTGAGCAAATTATCATCAGGCAAGAAAATTCCTATGCTCACTTGGATTACTTTGATGCTGGATTCATTGGAACATTCCAATAAACCCACTCCATGACAGAAAGGAGGATAATATAAAGAAACCAGTCACTGCCTTCTCTGACAGTATGATGTTCTTTAAACTCCAAATAGCAATGCAGAGCTATTTATATAGACTGGGAAAATAGCAGAGTGAGAGAAGGAGCTTTGGATGCTAAGTACCTTCTACCTTACTTCTGCCCATATTCCCTTTTGAGATTCCAAGATTAGAGAATCCTTTTTCTGCAAAGAGACAGAGAGGGAAAAGTGGTGTTGGATCTCCATCCAAGATCAAAACTTTAGAGCAGGGGTGTCAAACTGAAGGCCTGCAGGCCAGATCTGGACCACAGGGTGCTTAAATCCAGCTTGCAGGGCCAGCAGGAGAATATCAAAGGATCAATCCATAGTGCCTCTGCTAGCGAAAATGGACCGAAAATGGACTGAAAATGGGCCAAAAATAGCCTGAAAATGGACTGAAAAGTGGCCCAAAAACAGGCCCAAAATGGGCCCTATTTTGGCCAGTAAAGTGCTGCAGGAGACATCCATCCCATCTCCACCCCCCACCTGCTCCCCACTGCCCCTGCCCCCTCACCAACCTGCATAGAACTACAATGCTGATCTGGCCTTTGAACAAATCCAGTTTAACACCCCTGCTCTTAGAGCATAGAGGACAGCAGGCTAACATTATATAACCAATAAGGTATTTATGCTTATCTAAGTAGCTTCTGAGGTATTGCCTTCAAATTCTAGACTACAGTACGTGCTCCTTGGTATTTCAACATCTACTAAAACTCGGGCTCTGTCTGGTAGTGGAAGAAGTATTTTTATTTGCTATGAACCTATACCTTAATGCAGCACAATATGGCAACAATAAAACTCACAACACCATCCCTATTCAATCAGTTTTACAAACATTATTAAATCCCCTGTGCACAGTTTTGTATTTGCAGGTGATCTGAGGCATTATCTCTTACAATAAAATGCCAACCATTGTTTTATTCTGTTGGATTTCCTGTGTCCGCTATTCTCTTCCTATGTACCTCTATGTCCATATTCTTTCTTTAATAGCTCATATACCGCTTCACAGTGCTTTACAGCCCTCTCTAAGCAGTGTATAGAGTCAGCCTATTGCCCCAACAATCTGGGTCCTCATTTTACCCACCATGGAAGGATGGAAGGCTGAGTCAACCTTGAGCCAGGGAGACTCGAACTGCCAAACTACTGTCAGCCAGCAGTCAGCAAAAGTAGCCTTTCTGAAACTAGCCAGGGCTGCCATTCATGCAGAGGAGCCGCAGCACACTCACCCACTGACCTGCCAAAGAGGAGGGACAGCGTGGGCGCATCCGCTAGCCAGCCCCACCCTCCATGGATTGCCAGGGTTGCCAGGCATGGGCACTGTTCTCTCCAGCCTTTCCATGGACTGCAGGACCTGCAGGAGCTACCCGCCACAAGAAGAAGCCATGCAAAACAGCTGATGACAGGAACAGCTGTTCTGCGCAGCCAGCATGTGCAGGCACAGCATCCAGGTGGTGTTTTCAAAGTCTTCAGCCATCCACACCTGAAGACTGTAGGCACATGGGGTTGGGCTTGTGCATAGAATGCGGGACAGGGCAAGCGTGGAGCACATAAAAGGTGGTGGGGAGCATCCTAGGATAGCATTGACTTTGTTCTCGCAAGAGATGTCATTTAGAGCCAGTTGAACAAGCGGGAGATAAACTCTGATTGACAGTTTGAACTGATGTTGGGTCATTTCTACCATGTTTCTACCGGAGCGTGACATGCAGTACAGGTAGTCCTCAACTTACAATAGTTGACTTAATGACTGTTCAAAGTTACAACAGTATTGAAAAAAGTGACTTATGGCTGTTTTTCACAATTACAACCTTTGCAGCATTCCCATGATCATGTGATCAAAATTCAGATGCTAGGCAACCGACTCATACTTATGACCTTTGCAGTGTCCCAGGGTAATGTGATCTCCTTTTTGCGACCTTCTGACAAGCAAAGTCAATGGGGAAGCCAGATTCACTTAACAACCAGGTTATTAACTTATCATCTGCAGTGATTCACTTAACAACTGTGGCAAGAAATGTTGTAAAATGGGACAAAACTCACTTAACAAATTCTTATTAACAACATAAATTTTGTGCTCAATTGCGATCGTAACTCGATCAACCTGTGCTGTATTCTAACCACTGTGCCACCACAGCTCATATGGTTTTTATTTGAATTAAAGATAAGCACAATGCTGTTCAGTTAATTGCTCTGAGATTGGCAAAATTGTAACGCTAATATTTCCAGTAAGTAAACAATCCACTTCTAATCTTGAAATACTTGCTAACAATGTCAAGTCTTTGGAATCTACTTGTACATACAATCTACTCCAGATCTTAATAATTGTTTTGTCTTTTGAAAGATTTTGGCATGTTAAACAACTTTAATCATTCCTTGTCAAGATGTGTTTACCGCTTGCTATCTCTTCTCTCACAGTAAAAGCCTTAATTCACCTTGAGTAATGATTTTTACATATGAGAATTCAGCCTCTGAAGCATGTGTGGAATGGCAATTTTCTGTTTTTTTATCTTATTTTTTTAATATTTTATAACAATAATAAGCAATGTCTTTTAATAATATGCCTGCCATCCAGGTATGTAACCAACAATGGAGGATAATCCAAATTCTAGTCATAAAAAGCATAAACTCACAGTGATGGGATCAACTAATCTCCACATCCCAGTGCATGAGGGAGCATCCTGATCTCTGAGGACTCATATAATACTAGCAGGGTTATTCCCTCCCTTCCCTTCCCCAAATTTCAGTTTCTAGAGGACAGGCATTGGGACCGGGAAGATGGACGTCTTCTGTCATGCCAGTTTAACAAGTGGTATCCAGAACGTGTTTGCTTTTTTAGATCTAGTGCTGCATGTACTTTCTTATTGCTGCAGAAACTTCATGAGATTTATTTTCATCATCAAAATGGTCAATGGATAAAGAGATAATCCTTTTCTTCCCACACATACTCTGCATATATTTAAAGAAAAATGGATTCACTTCAGTCTCTTGACTGTCATGTGGTTCTAACCATTCTAGAATATTAATCTGCACTGTATGTTTTAAAATGTTCAGACTAGCCAAGGATCCAATCCATAAAGAATGTTGAGAATGAGAAAAATCCTTTTTTTTAAAAAAAAATTATATATACAAGGTCATTTCATCTTGAGTGCCTGATTCAGGCACGTTAATTAAAATGGTTTCCTCTCATTTTCACAAATGAGCAACCTTCTTAAAACTAGTCTCTTGATTATTGAGCAGTTTAGTAATCAATTCTAAAACATGAACTCATCAAGCTGAATTATTTTTACATTCACAGAATATATTTTGTCTTGAAGATCCTTTTGGCTGCCCAATTTGCATACTAAATTTGACCAGAGATACTTAAAAGACTTATTATTTTAAATGTAATGGTTTCAGATGGCACTTGACAAGCTTGGCATTTTGGTAAAAGGTAATATGTAGTAGAAAAGAGCGATTAGAGTTTTTAAAGAGCATGCATGAATAAGAGTTGAAATGCACATAGCTCCCTTTTTTACAGACTACAATTTAGAGGGCCAATGGATCTAACTCTGCACATCTCTTGTTGAACATGTACATTCTTCAGTTTATCTAGGAAAGTTTTGGGTTTAATTTTGATCTATTCCAAAAATTGGACATGCAGAATAAAATCTGAATTACAACCCCCAAAATATTGGGAAATTACCAGTTTTCAACTCCCTAAATTGTATTATATAGTTACGGTATATAAAAGAATATAAATTAATGTTTTAAAGTTAAGATTAAATGTATTAATTTGATTAGTAAATGTAATTAATTTTAATTTAATTAATTCACTAGGCATTGATAAATAGTGAAGATCAAAACATTGGTTTTCAATATATTTTGAAATACATCACATCTACTTTAGAGGCCTGCAATGTTTTAAAAACAGTTTCCTTGAAACAGGGTGGCTCCAAAGTAATGAGTTATAAGAAAGTATTTGGAAACCGCCAGCCGGACTGGAAGGTGGAGCCAAGTGGTGACCCAGTTTGGAATCATTGCACAGCTACAAATGGCATAAGTTTGATCTCCCCCAAGATCCATGAAGCGTTATTGGCTTGTTTCCAGGGGAAGTCAAGCAATCTGAGAAGATTCTTGTAATGTAGGTAGAGTCAATAAAGTTGCTTACTCTAGTTTTTTTATAAGTGGCTTGCATGCCTGACAGAAGTCATTTTAACAAAAAAAATAGACTTTTAAATTGGATATATCCTAGTGATGGGATTCAGCCGGTTCACACCAGTTCCGGTGAACTGATAATTAACTTTCTGAGCAGTCTTCCAACAGTCTTTTCTTTTTCCCACCTTATGGGGTTAATCCTGTCAGGAAGGCATGAAGGAGGCATTCTAGTGTGCTTATGTGTGTTGTTTGTAGCCTAATCCTTATCTTTATTATTGCCCTGCTTAACTGTTTTCTGAAAGTGCCTCTGGGTTAAGCCTTATTACATTGTAACAGCCATTAATGGTTCTTGGCAATACACCCAGACTTTCTATAGCCTGAGTGGCTTCTCTGGTGTTTTTTTCTTTTGCTGGTAATTTTATTCTGGGGTTTGGGAGGAGGGACTGGTTGGATTAAGAGCTGTTTATGTAAGAGTTGGCATAGCCATAGAGGAAATGGCTGAGAGGCAGGATGCAAGCTTGGCACTCTGTGTGTGTGATATCTAGTTGGTCATACCCACCCAGTCTCATGACCCCTCAACCACGCCTACCCAGCTGATCATTAAGGCAGAGAACTGGTTGTTAATTTATTTAAATCCCACCACTGGTATATCCCAAAATATATGCTTTTCATTAATATCCTGGTCAAAAGTATATCTGCACCAATTTTCCAGCTATGTCTTGTTTGAAATCTCATATAACCAAGGGGCCTAAATGCTTGACAGAATTTCAGTGGAATGATATACAGCAATAACCCTCAGGTTTAGACCAAAGAGAAAAGTTACATTTTGAACATTCTTATTCTAGTAAACAAGGAAAATTACCATGTATCTAAAAATAAAATTTGGATGTTAAATGCTTTTTTAACAGGTTTGATGCAATGGGAATTCCAAGATAAGTGAAGAATTAAAGGGTGGATTTAACAGGTTGGTGCGGACCAAGTACTCTCCTACAATCTTAGAAGCACAAATAGCACTGCATGATAAAATTGTCTCATAAAGGAACTTTCAAAATTTAACTGACGTTGTTTCCTTAAAGAAACAAGAGAACTTTAAAATACTGTAATGAGATATATACAGAACAGCCTCTCAAAATATGGTAGTAATCAAATGTGGAGTTATCTTACATTTTCAAGGGAATTCTGGGTTATCCTTCTAGAATATATTTGTGGCAAAAAAAAGTAGTCGCTAAATGTTATACTTTAAATTACTAAATTGCTTTTTGTGACCATTGAATCAAGACTAATTTACCACATTTATAGATCTATCACATGATAGATTCAAACCTTATTATTAATGATTTAAGACAAGGAATGAAAATATTCCTTGTCCCTAATGTATTTATTCATAACGCATAAAATATCAGCATATAATACAATGTTATAATTTCCCCTGCCCACCTTTAATTCCATTATTATCTTCAGAATCTTGAATTGTACAAGCAATTATTCTTAAAACAAACTGAAAAGAAAAAAAGAAGCATCATTGGTTTGACATAATTTTAATCAAGAAGGCGGCACACGATTAATAAATAACCCATACAGCTATATCAGCCCCAAATATAAACATGAAATAAGTCAAAATGTATTTCAAAAACTGTCAAGAAACCATATCAAAAGCTTTCTCAGAGCTCTCTGCTCCCACCCCCACCCAAATTATAGCTAGCTAAGCTTATTTATTTTGAATTAAACCACATTTGTTGATTTAAAATTTCATATTATCAAACTCTTGGAAACTCTGCAGGAATCCAGCCTAATCTATTGATCAACGTAACTGCTGTCTTTATTAAGTAAATGGTTAGAACAGATCATAAGTGAGGTTTGCCTTATTAAATATAAAAGACAGATTTGTTTTTAAAAGCTTCACTGTAGGCCTCACATAAAATAAAAGAGAAAAAAACCCAGATTCTTTATATACCAAGAATCTGGAAAACCATCAGCCCCAGGCATCTCCCCCAATTTCATAGATGAAATGAAATGTCATACTGACATTTTATTGAAGCAAAACAAACTTGATCCTGCGATAAATGTGATAAGCTCATTTCTGTAGAAAGAAATCTTCCTCAGCCTCATTTTGCCGATAAAAATCCATGTTTTATGGTTTAGAAACAAAGGTTTTCAAAATAATGTTTATTTCTCTTGGAATTACGAATTCCAAAGCAACAAGGAACCTGGAGTTCTCCTATGCTCTAGGTTTTTTCATGCTTTCTGTAGGGTTTTTTTGTATTTAAGAACATTAAATTATAATTAATACCAGAATTCAAGGAAATAACAGTGATCAAACAGATTCATTATATGGGCCCTGCTTTAATACAGAAGCTATTATTTCCACTTCCCATTTACAGTTATGCTAATTTTAATATTAATAGATAATCAGATGATGCAGTAAACGTGAGATCTTCAATATCTATGTTTTTCTTGAGTTGCATTTAATGACATACCGGTATTTACAGCCACATAATCGCTCCCCACACCCACAGATTCTACAGAGATTTCCTGAAGGAAAAAAATTAATTGACCTGGAAATATTACCTTTTTCATAATCCAAGAAGGCTCAGTGAAGCTTGATATTTCATGACCTGGAAAAATAGGCATTCTAAGCCTGTAAAAATGTTTTAAAAATACAAGTCATTTTTGCAAGCTGACTGACTAAAATGTTTTCACAGAATTGTTTAGTCCTATGTAATGCCAGATCAACTTTCTTGGAGCAAATCATTCTCTCACTGGTTTATTTTTCCCAACTTGTTCCATTCTCAGAGGCTCTTATGGTTTGGACTGATTAATTGGTTAAGCGCCATCAGGCTGGTATTGATTCTTATCAACCACATGAATAGATTCTCTCCAGAGTCTTCAATACGGCTTTTTAGGTCTCTCAATGATGCCTTCATTGAGGATGTCGTTAAATCCATCTACCTTGCCTGATCATTCTCCTATTTTTTTTCTCCAACTTGTCCAAGTGTCACGAACTATTCAAGGAATGGATTTACTACTCTGAAAAACTATGTTAGAATTAGGATAAGAAGAGTAGTATCCTTCTGCAGAAGGAAAAGGTAGTACAAGAAATGTGCAGTCACTTAAAGTAATTATGGCCATGCATATTCCTGATTGGATTTCATAGTTGGTCCACCCTTTTCTTAACATCTCATTAAGGATATTTAAATAAAGGATATTTAAAAACGCATTTTGTAAGTACATTAACCCCTTCTCCAGGACCACAGAATGAATGAAATAACATTTCAAACACTACTGAAACAGTCATATTATCATATCAAATGATGTCACTGGCAGAGTGGCGGATTATGTACTTCCCTTTCTACTTGCCAATAGCACCAGCCAGAACACCTGAAACTATAATTTTGCCCCAATCTTTCTGCATTTACCATAGCTTTCTTCCCTCCCCAATGAGCAGGACACAACCATTGCTATCCTGTGAGATGGCAAGAGAGTACATGATCCCCAGCATTTAAACTGTCTCTTTTCTTTTCCGAAAATAATAATTCAACATATTTCAAAAGAAAGCATTTGAGATTAAGGAAGTTGCTTTTTCTCTGACAGATTTTTAAATTGCATTTCAAACTGATATTTTATTTACTTTTACAAGGAATAAAATTAGTAGATGATTTGTTTTTAAAAATAATCACATACATTGCAAGGAGGAAATAGCAGGAAACTATAGCCGTTCCCATCAGAGCTTCCTGAAAGGAAGATAAATCCTTTCCCCACATAATTTATCTCCAAATAAATTATTGAAAGTTTATCTTCAGCTCTCTATGGATATGGTAATGGAGACAGATGTGGGGGGTAGTCTAATCATCAGAAGGAGGAAGACAGTCTGCCTTAAATTCAGGATCATCTTATTTTTCAGGTAAATGTGATAGAAATTAAGAGGCTTCACTTGTGATCACTGATTTTCTTCACAAATTATGGGATCATCCCCAGGATGTAATGGCAAAATGAGGTGCTAATATACCTACAAATGAAGAGCCAGTGCTTAAAATGATGGTGTAGTCTATGCCTCTCTCTTTTAAATTTTGGTTTCTTTATGCAAGCCTCTTTTCCACTCAAATTGCGTGATAAGTGCACCAGACACACATTCACAGAGCATCTTGGTCTCTCTGCTTTTAGCAATAATTTGC
>JAEANM010004854.1:3681-20266 GCA_017656035.1 Myanophis thanlyinensis
AGAGAGAGAGAGAGAGAGAAGGAGGGGAGAGGAGAGGAGAGTACAGGCACTGTTAAATATTCCAGCAACCACATTCAGTGCAAAGCTCTCACTTCAGGAAGAAGATCAATACCCAAAACAGTTGTTTAAAAGAAACTAAAATTGAGCATTGTTCTTCCTTCTTCTGAATAAAAAGTGAGGTGAAGAAGAGAAAATGTCTATTTTTGTAAAAAGTTCTCATTAAAAAACATGGCTACTTTCTCATAATATGTGGAAGGGTCTACACTATTTTATCCTTCAGTTGTCATTTTTGATCCTGGCATTGAAGAGAGTTATATATGTATAATAATTTTAATATATTTTGTAGAAAACATAAAATATAAGGCTGTAGAATGTATAACCTTATGTTAGAAAGTAAGTTGTTAAACTTAGGACGTATGAATAGATTGCATTATACACTACTTCAAAATCAATGCTGTCATGTAGCAAAGAAACTGAAATAGAAATTTGGAAGATATTTGTTATATTATCTTTAAATTTGTAAGAGTTGAATATTCTGTAAGCATTTCCACTGGGAATAGGAGGTTTCTTCTGTTTAATAAAAATGATGGGTCTGTGCACACTTTAGTGACTTCAGAGTTACAATGTCACTGAAAAAAGTGACATTACTATTATTGACATTTATGACCTTTGTAACATCCCTATGATCATCTGGTCAAAATTGAGATGCTTGGCAACTGACTCATATTTATGACCATTGCTGTGTCCCAAGCTTATGTGATCACCTTTTGCAAGCTTTTGACAAGCAAAATCAATGGGAAAGCCAGATTCACTTAATCAGAGAGTTACTAATTTATCAGCTCTAATGATTTTCTTTAACTGTGGCTTGAAATGTCGTAAAATGGGGCAAAACTCACTTAACAAATGTCTTAACAGAAATTTTGGGCTCAATTGTCATAAATTGAGGACTACCTGTATTAACTTTGTTCCACCTTTTAATAGTCATGGTACTAGTATTGAGAAGCAAATCTTTCATGACAAGAGTTGTTTGAAAATTGCTGCTAGGAATGTGAATAAATTGCGTGTTTTTATTTAAACTGTTAAACTGTTATAGAAAAATTGTGTCAAGAGATTTGATTTAGAAACAATATATGCTTTATAAATAAAAATCATAAAGGGATTTTACACTATTGTTACAAAAATTCATTAATTGATGCACTAATGGGTGGATCTTCAATGTTGTAAGAACTGACCAATTCAAATATGATATAAATCATTTCTCATTACAACTGTGACTGATCTTGTTCAGTATATTCTCATTACTTTTGAATTGATGCAATATCTTAATTATGTATAAATTAAAAGATAGCATGGTAAAATATATTTCTATCCTGCAGCTATTTATTTTTTCAATAGCTGATAATCACCACAATGGCTACAGGAGGAAGTCCTTTTGAAGAAGGAATAGATGACCATGATTTACCAAGCTGGAGCCATGAAAGCCTTGATGATCGATTGAACAATACGGTATTGCTACAGTTGCTACAAACGGGGGTTATGCATTAAGTTTCTTCTAAACTTCTTGAAATGAATTATGAACTTAATAAAATTACAAAGTTTAATAATTGAAGATGTAAAGTACTGTTAGAAGAAAAGCAACAATATAAAGAAATGTTGAAAATATAAGCTTGAAATTAATTTTACAGAATTGAGAAAACGTAGATTGTAACATATTACCTTCAACAGGAAGTAAATTTTAATTAAAATGCTTCTGGTATGATTTTTTTTTCTCTTTGCCATTTTAAATATCTTTAATTTTAAACCTTTCTTTTGTGATTTTGTGCTGTGTGTATTTTATTTTAGAGTTGGGGAAGTCAGCCAAAGAGGCCAAATAGATCTTCAGAAAAAAACCAAAAAAAAGTTTCTGCTGAAAGTGAAACAAGATTTACCAATGATATTTCTCCAGAATGTACCCCAGAAGTTGGACGAAGAAAGTCAAAGACTCCACATACTTTCCCTCGTACTAGATATATAACCCAAATGTCTGTCCCAGAACAGACAGAACTGGAAAAACTTAAACAAAGAATAAATTTCAGTGATTTAGACCAGGTTTGTGTTCTATCTTTACTAAACAAAATTTATATATACATAATTGAATATTTAAGAAAAAATGGAGTAAATAATCTTATTCATTGCACGCTATAGTTTAATGTTAAGGTGAGTTAGGAAAAGTTGTAAACAATTCTGTACTGAGGAAAGTATAATATGCTAATGCAAACCTGAGATTCATTTCAAGACACATGTATACTACCTATTTTTACATTGCAAATTATGTTGATTAGGCATAATCGAAATTGTGCTGTTTGTAGGAAAGGACAAATTGTCTGGATTTCTCTGTGACATCAGTATTTCAATGTGGAAATGTAAGAGAAACACTTTGTCAGGAGTCACATTAAATATTTTTCCTGGTATTGATGTTTTTAATGCAGCTGCTCATACTGTGGTAAAGAAAATATAAATTCTCTTTTAAGTGACTTAATTTATTCACCATTCTAGTTAAGTTAGGACACAGAGTATCCAATTATTTTTCTTCCTATGAGAAGAGAAGAAAAAGCAGCTTTTTTCTGTTTCAAGGTGTAAGGCTATTAAATAAAATTGAAATTAAGTTAAAGATACATCAATAAATATGTCCCTGAAGTTTTCTTGGAACAGTGTGGAAACGGCTTGACATTATTGTTTTCCAGGGTGGTTTTTTTTTTTTTTAATTGTCATGTAAGTCTACATTTCTGGGACTTCCTGGTGGGGGTCCCATTCAAATATTAAACAGGTACAGTCCTGTTTGTTAGGGATCATCCAAAATAATCTGGGTGATACCAAGTTTTGTTATCATTACCGTTATTCTTGAATCATACCTACTTCAACTTCTGAAGATTTAATCTTGGGCATAACATATGATTATTATGTTTAATTAAGATTTTTTGTTGTTGAAGGATCAAAGAAATGTAGAAGTTAGTAACTGCCAGAATGTGCTTTCCTTTATGGTGATTTGTTTCTGTCTGAGAATGCTAATATCTGTCCAGATACTTGCTGTGCATTCTTTTTGGGAAGAGTAGTTACAGAATTGGTTGCCTAGTTTTGGTGGCTCTGAGCAACAATAATACACATTTTTCAGATTAGAGTTATTGTCACTATAATCATAACGTTTTTACTTTTACAAATAAAAAAATCCATGTTAATGTTTTTGCTTGATACTTAACTATTCGAGTACTTTGCTTATTCAGAGCATGGATAATATACCCTGTAAGATTACATATAAGTAGTACATGTTTATTGGAAACGTGAATAATTTGTTGATGTTTCACTCTTACATAGCAAAGTATTGGAAGTGATTCTCAGGGCAGAGCAACAGCTGCTAACAACAAACGCCAACTTAATGAAAACAGAAAACCATTCAACTTCCTATCACTACAAATTAATACTAACAAGGGCAAAGATACTGCAATGAGTTCTCAAATACAAGAAACTGGTGCATCTTCAAAATATAAAGACTTATTTACCGCTGCTTTGAATAAAGATTTATTGCAGAATTGTCCAGTCTCGATTGAAGAAGATGGTAGAGGTGAACCTGCGGTGGACAGTAGCCAGGTGCTGTTTATACTTTATAACAGTTAGCAATAAGACTTATATACTGCCCCATAATGCTTTGTAGCACTCTCTGGGCAGTTTACAATGTCGACATATTGTTGCCAACAATCTGGGTCCTCATTTTACCAATCTCAGAAGGATGGAAGGCAGAGTCAACTTCGATCCTGTCAGGATTGAACTCCAGCTGTATGTAGAGTTAGCCTGCAATATTGCATTCTAACCATTGTGACACCGGTCCTCCCCACTTGGGACTTCATCTTAAAGAGTAATATTTTTGTGATTCTTTGCTGATATTTTCTACAAAATTGTAATTTTGAAAATGATTAAACTTTAAAGTGATACTAAGAGCTAAAATATATATTTGATATGCACTACCTCACGTGATTTTCTAAGAGTGCTTTAAAAATTCATTAAAAACCTTATATAACCTCATCTTGTAATAAACCCTGATAGGCAGTTAATTCATTATTCCTGGGGTTCTCAAATTTTATCACTGCCCCCTAAAATGATAAAATTACTAGGGATTTTTGAGATTAGGGTTGGGCAAGAAATAAACATATTACTTAATGTTAATTTTTGTATCAAAACAAAGAACTTCTGGCATGACTTGCTTCTAGGTATCATTTTGTTTTCTTGATTTATACTCTCAGTGGATAGTAGTTTTTCACAAATAACATACCAAGACTGTTTTATTAGAATAGCAAAACCTTGTGAAATCAAAACTTTTTATTTTATTGCACTTTCATAATTTAGTCTTGGTTTTATTATAATTACTGATATCAGCAGATTGGTAGACTTTTTCTTACATCAAAACTTTCCAATTTTGAATGCTCAGAGGGGTAATTGGTATTCACCAATGTAGTAACTTCAGCAGATATTCCAGAAATGAAACTTCTGTCTACTATAATGCTCAAAAACCCAATGCATGAAATAGTTTATATTTTAAAGCAAATTAGAAAACTTTATAGACATTTGTGATCTAGTGATTAATTTTAAAAGATTTCAGATTTTGTAAAACTAGATACATGAAGAAATTCAAAATATTTTAATAGATCAGACATGAGAGGATGGTATAGAATCAGTTTACAAATAGTATTGCTCAGAAATCTAATCTGAACAACCATTCCTGCAGAACATTTTAAAACATGATCCTCTTGTAAGTGGTTCATAATTCCTTTGAAGGTTCTAACATCCTGTTTAAGAACTTTTGTAAACAGTTACTTATGTGCAATCCATATGTGTAATTTATAAGTAATCATAAATCCATGGAAAAGATTCCACTGCCTTGCTAATTAGCTTTGTATTTCGTTATGACAGTTTGTTCCGTATTAATAGGCGACAGGTCTTGAAATGTATTTGTTTTATGATAGTTCTATAGATCCAGTATATCAGATCAACCAAATTGATTATTTTATGACTTTTTCAGATTGTGAGCAGATTAGTTCAAATTCGTGACTACATTGCAAAAGCTAGTTCCATGAGAGAAGACCTTGTTGAGAAAAATGAGAGATCTGCTAATGTTGAACGCTTATCACATCTCATAGATCATCTGAAAGAACAAGAGAAATCTTACCTGAAATTTTTGCAGAAAATGCTAGTAAGTTTGAAAGACAATTGAAATTCACTGAGAAAATTCATAAAATGAATTGGGGGATGAGTTTGTTATATAGCACTATCTTCATAACATACGCTTTTATTATTTCATTTATTAGTTTTTTATTTATACCACAAACATATTTCAGGCTAGAGAAAATGAGGAGGATGGTCGAACTATAGATTCAGCTGTGGGATCTGGTTCTGTAGCTGAGATCACATCACTAAACTTAGATGTGCAGTCTGAAGTTTCAGATACAACGGTAAGCTACTTTTTAGTAATTAAGGTGCTACAAGTGAAGACAGTTTTTGAGATAATTTTAAGATTAGAATTTATAACATCTATTTTTCATTATTTACAGTGCTTAGTATTATAAAACCTATAATAAAATATGTTATTACTGAATTTTATTACTTTAGAAAGAACTGTCCTACCTCACATTCTCCAAAAATAATATGCTGATAGGTTTATCATTGGCTTTGTGGGATCCTGAGAAATGATTGCAGCCAGCCCTCTATCAGAAAATTTTTGAGCCGAGCTGGGCTAACCAAAATATTAATTTAAGACATGGATGAGTGTAACAAGTTTGTCTTTTTACTCAGAAGCAATATAACCTTATAAACAATGAGAATAACTGGCTCATATTAGCATATTTCTTCAAAAAACTTGCCAAAAGGCTCATTCAAAAAAAAATTGGGAGTATTGCTGTAGGAACAAAGCTAAGTGTATAATAATCTTGAAAGTTTAAAAAGTGACCAGTATTAAATTAAATTGTAGATATTTAAACTTGATGAGTTTAACAAAACACTTATCATTTTCTTCCATGAAGGATAATCCTGTGCAGCACAGATGAGAATTTTACTTATGCATGTGAGATTATAGTGGGGTGTAACACATTTCAAGCTCAAAGCAAAGCATCACTGGAAATATTTTAGGGCCATTCTGAACCTATGAAAATGTTTGAAATGTTTTTCAACTTCAAAAAACACTTTTGGTAATATCAAACATGCCTGATGAATTTGGAGCAACTCCTTTGAATGCATAATAGCTGTTGTGTGCATGACATCAGTTGTCTCAAGGGTTCCGAGTTTGAGAACCTTTGACCATTAATAATATATGTTGTGGGCTTAATATTATAAGATTGGCCTATGTTCTGTTGAAATAATTACTGAATTTATACTGGTCATAATCCATATAAATATGTGTATGCCATCCATGAGGCAACAGTGTTTTCCTAATTAGAATAATTGCCTCCAGACATCTGAACTGTTTTCTTTCTTACCTTTTGAAATTTAAATGAAATATTTAATGGAAAAAACTACCTAAAGGAGAGTGAAATTCCTGTATGCCCTCTTGATTATAGTAATTGATATGTTGAGACAAATAAAATTGTGATGAATTAAGTACAGACATATTGTATTGACAAATAAAGGCCATAACTTGAAAAATTATGTTTCACCTAAATATATGCTCACAATCTGATTTACTAAATTATTTGATAAAGGAGGTATCTTTTAGTCTGAAAACCCGGCCCTGCATTGAGGACAAACTAGGGAATTCAGCTACTCAAGGACAGGTTTCAGACATGGATGTTACAGCAGCTCCAAAAGGGAAAAGAGACACAACTACCCTGAATGGCAGGGAAATCTGGTCTAGTAGGATAAATAGCCAAGAACCTGGATTGCTCTCAAAGGTACTACTAAATATTGCCTTGGGAATCTTTCAGTAAAAAGGTCTTAATCTTTTAAGCCTTTGTCTTTTCTTTAAAATCCAATCAGTATTTATTTTGTTTTAATGATTTCTTAATTCTTTTTGATAATGTCTCTTAGAATTAATATTTGAATTAATAAATTTTATATTGTTCCTAATTATTCCAGGAAAATACTGTTTATTTGTAGAAGGAATTCTTTATAAGCCAAAAAAATGGAGGACTTCCATATGGAATCTTTTCTATGATGCAGCTATTCTTCACATTCATTGATTTGCATTGGCATAATTGATTACTGTATTTCTTGGACTTTTCTCTCAAAATTCTAAGTTATTTATCAGATAATTACTTTAAAAGTTACTTACTGTTTCCTAAAGTGACATTTTTAAATGGGATTTGGATTTGGATTCTGACCAGTTTTTTAAAAAATGAATAAATTCTAGCAAAGATTCCCTCTTTGTGAATTGGGTACTTCTGTAGGCAGAAATATGGGGACTGTTTTTATCAATATGGTGTCTTTGTCTTCTATGTGTCTATATAGGTAGCTCTCGATTTATGATCACAATTGAGCACAAAACCTCTGCCCCATTTTATGATCTTTCTTGCCATAGTTATTAAATGATTCATTGCAGTTGTTACTAATACTGTTGCTGACTGACTTCTTGATTGACTTTGCTTGTCAAAAGGTCACAAAAGGTGATTACATGACCTCGGGATACCTCAATCATTATAAATATGAATCAGTTGCCAAGTATTTGAATTTTGATCAGAGGATCATAGGGATACTACAATGGTCATGTGAAAAATGGTCATAAATTGCTTTTTTCAGTGCCATTGTAACTTCAAATGGTCTCTAATGTACTGCTGTAAATCGAGAACTACCTGTACAGCTATTAAAAGTGTAAGAAGTTATTTCCTGCATGACTTGGAGCTTTTCTATTTTGGTCAGATTAATCTCATACCTTTCTTTAAAAAAAAAACAAAAACCCTCTTTCTCTCTTCCATTTTAAAAACTGCAGTCAAGCTTTAAATTAGACATTAGATATTAAAAACAAAGAGTTGTACTTGGTTTTTGCTTTGGATAATTTCAAGAAGATATTTGAACTGAGTAGAAGTTGTGTTTTGTTTACTTAGGATTTTTTTCAGCTTTTACTCTAACATAGGATTACATAATCATAGTTTTGTAAGGCAGTCTATTCTGAAATAGCTTTATTTTAGTGGAAGATGTAGATTTCATTCTCTTCCTGAAATAAGATTTCTGATGTTCTGTTGATTTTTCCCTCTGTTATTGACTGGCTCTTAAATATTGTTGCTAAATTATTCTCAACCCAAACCTTTAGGGAAATATGATCAGTGCAATAGTTATGCACGTTCAATGGAGAGTTACTCTGTTAAGCATAAATTTTTGCTATTTACTTGAAGTAATAGTGCCAACATTCTTCATTGTTATTGTCCTTTTAGTACAATATTATGCTTACTGTAACATACAAAATTTTAAATATTTTTTAGATTAAGATTTAATTTCTTTCTCACAGAAATATTTTGCAAATTGTAATTGCCAAAAATAATGAAATTATTTCTGGTCCAATATATAAATGATGATTTTTTTCCCCCAGGCTAGAGATCCTCAGCAAGCAGCTACAGAAGAACTTGCAAACCTAAAGAAGCAACATGACTTACTGAAAAGGATGCTACAACAGCAGGAACAGTTAAAGGCTCTGAAGGGGAGGCAAGCTGCCTTGCTTGCTCTTCATCATAAAGCAGAACAAGCTATTGCTGTCATGGATGATTCTGGTATGTTGAACTTTAATGTATTTTAAAAAAATTTCTAAAGAGACAAAAATTTATAGGCCACATTATTCAGGCACTTGAAAAATATGTTCATTGATAAATTAGAATTTAGATGAATTTTTAGCAGCATTGCTGAGAAATATACCTCAAGCTTTTTTAAAAAATGAAAGACACTGATGCTGCATTCAGCTTGGCTTTTAGTTCAATGCTAGAAGTATATGCATATTAAAATAACAAATAGTTAATTATGCATGACATGAAAAGCAAGAAATATTCAGAAAGTATATCAATATATTATACTACATTATGTATCATGATTTAAGCTATCAGAAATATGTGTGTACTTAACCACTCAATGCTTTTCATATTTCCAATGAAAAATAATATTTATATTCTTGATGATGTGATTGAATTTCTGTTTTTTAATTTTTAATTAGCCTGTACTTTGATATCTGAGTAGGACTGTTCTCTTTTTTCTCCTCCTTTTAGTTGTAACTGAAACAACAGGTAGTGTTTCTGGAGTGAGTCTAACATCCGAGCTGAATGAAGAATTAAATGATTTAATTCAGCGTTTTCATAACCAGCTTCATGATTCTCAGGTAAATTTTTGAGTGAGTGTACAAATGATCTTAACACTACTTTGCTGATGAAAATCAGCAATACATAACTTGACATGTCTAGCATCACAATAAAATATATTAGGGGAAACTTTTGTTAAAGGTTTCATATGTTTTTAGCTTTTCTCCTTCATTCAGTCAGGATTCTGAGTCCATTGATAATGGTTGGTTTCATTGTTTTATTTCCCCCTTGTAGAATAGACATGCTGTATTTAGTCTCAGTTCAATTAAATATTTATTTTCTCCATTGGTTTTTATAGGTAGCTTCCATTTCCATCACTCTCCATATACAAGTAGTCCTCAACTTATGTAATAGTTCATTTAATGAAAGTTTGAAGTTACAAGGGCATTGAAAAAAGCAACCTATGAACGTTTTTCACACTTACAACCTTTCCAGTATCCCCATGGTCACCTGATCATTTGTATTTTATAGATATTCTTCAGAAATAGCTATTTTCGCAATCATGAGGATTTATCCGAGGACCCAAATCTTCCTTTCTTATGTATAGCACAGGGTGAAATATTGTTTCTATTGTTTTTGTTTATGTTTTGTTGTTATTATCAATAAAAAAATTATAAAAAAAAAAAAGAAATAGCTATTTTCTTTTTGTTTTAGACCATACTACCAAACTGATTCTGATTAAAGATTTAAGCAATGACAGAAGAGTATTTCCATTTTTTTTTTCTGGCAAAACAAGATAGAGCTGTATTTTTCATAATATTAAAGCTCTAAATTTGGGGGCAAAATAAAAAGTTGGAGGATAGAAATATATAAAAAGTTGAACGATAAAGTTATATTTCAGTTTTACAAAATGAGATGTATTTTTTTCTTAGCTGTACTCCAACACGGAAGGGGATTTTTGCTTGATTTTAGGTGGAATTTTAAAAATCCAGCTGATTAAAAAAAAGTGCAACTGATTAAAAAAAGTATTTGCAGTGACAGGGAAATAATTGCAATTGTGAAGGAAAGCAATACCCAGCCTTTTCTTCTATCTTATAAAAATTATTTGTCAGTACTTCAGGTTTTTTGGAATTCCTGATAATCCACACTGAAAGAAAAATAATGTAAACAGTATTTGAAAATACTAAGATATTGCTATACAGTCTTGTATATATTTGTTCAGAAGTAAATTATATCAAATTGAGACTTATACTCAGGGGAGTGTGCATATTAACTGTACTTTAAAATATTTCATTGCTAAACATTCCAGTGCTTAAAATATATATGCTTAATTTTAGATTCAATCTGTGCCTGATAACAGAAGGCAAGCAGAGAGTCTCTCTCTTGCCAGAGAAGTTTCCCAGAGCAGGAATTCTTCTATGTCTGAGCAACTTTCTGATAAAAAAGCACAACTATTTAGTAAGATGGTAGCATTGCAGGATAAAAAGCAAAAGATGGATAAACTGCTAGGAGCACTGCATACACTTCGTGACCAGCATCTTAACAACTCATCATCATGTAAGTAGATGGCACCCTGAAGTGTAAATGATTCTTTAAAGAAAGCTATGAGAATATTTGTGAGAAAGGGATTGGAAAATCCTGATTTTAAAATAAGTGATTTGTGATGCAATGTAGTCCAGATTGTCAGGAGGAGGGAGTGCGTTCCACCAATGATTGCAAGTTATTGTTTTAGAAAGACATATATTTAACAGGAGTTAAAACACCTTTGTTAAATTATCTTTACCATATGCCTTAATCTTTGATCAGAAATTCATTGCTTCAGATATTCAACAGATGCATCTTTTTTTTTCTTTTTTTTTAATGTAAAATAGGATTAAACAGAATTGTCTTTAACTTTGCAGTTCTGCCAGTTGCAGGATCTCCTCAAAGGAGTATTGATCAAAGGAGCACAGCTTCAATTGCTTCCGCACCTGTAGGGCCTACAATAGCTGTCAATGAAGAACCAAACAGCTTAGCATCCTCAGCTGCATATCATCCGGATTCTGTGACCTCACAGAATGACAGTGAAGAAGACAATTTAAATCCAACAGAAAAGCTTCAGTAATCCATTTACATTTTATTGGCTTTTTAAGTACTGTAATTTATTGGTTTTAAAAAAGCAGTTGGTAATGAGACTTGTGTCATATAAATCCCTAGTCATAGCTTTTTTTTTGTGGTTGTAAGTACAAGAGATTTCAGTTTATATAAACAGTGATTGTGGAGAAAGGTAGATTTTTATGCTTAATGCTAACATAGCTTGATTATGAGTATTAAATATGCATATAATTATGTTGTGTTTTTTTGAAATAGGCATACATGTATTTTTACTGGAAGTAATTTACAGCATAAATAAAATTTATGATTTTATTTAGCAGTGCAATATTATACCCATTTCAGAATCTTAATTCTACCATATGATTTGGATTATTAAAGAGTACAAGTTATAAAATGTTATTACAGGTATTATGTTTAAAATGGTTGAGTTAACACCAATTAGCTTTTCATTCCAAGATAATCTTTATAGATGATCCTAGGAATGTGAAGATTGAGAAAGAATAGTATACTTATTAATTTAATTTAATTTATTATATATTTTTGTATTCCCCCCCCCCCCACTCCAACTGATTGGACAGTTTGCAAAATCTAGGAAAACTAGTAAAAATAATTAAAGCAGTTTAAATTCACAAAAGCTTTGGCTAAAACAATTGGAACAATAAATAATAGAAAAACATAGCAGGGACCCCACAATACAAAACAATTGCATTAATTCCATACTCGGGTTCTAAAGTCTTTCTGGAACCCCAGGAGAGTGGGTACTGTATCTCTGAGGGGGATGATGTTCCAGAAGCTGTAGATTGCAACAGAAAGCACACTTTCTGCATTGCATGATATAGCAACATTTAACTGAAGGAACACGGACCCACTCTGCCTGCATTTACAGGCACACAAAAATAGAAATAAAGAAGTCCTTGGATAATGGGACCTAATGCCATAGTGAATATAGAAATAACATTAACTTACCTTTTCTGTTATTTGACAATATAATATGAAATAAATTGGGCACTAATTGAATTTTAAGTATTGAAGATTTCAAAAGGAATTACACAAATGTTTGGCACAGGTTTTTCTAGTACTTTATCATAAAATTGACTAACATAGAACAAGATAGCACGAAGTTGTGGTCTTTCTCTAATAATTTGCTTTCTGAGATAATTTACAAAATTATTCACCTAATATTTATTTTATTTATTTATTTACACATTAGCCAAAATAATTTATATAAGGAAAGCAAACAAAGTTATTAAAGAGCTCACCCCCACTGTTTACTGCAAGTAAATTATTAATTTTTTTTTAATTCTAGGAAGCTCAATGAAGTTCGCAAGAGGTTGAATGAATTGCGTGAACTAGTCCACTATTATGAGCAAACTTCTGATATGATGACAGATGCTGTAAATGAAAATACTAAGGAGGAAGAAGAGACTGGAGAGTCAGACTGTGAATCTGAACATGAGAATCCACAACCTGTTACAAATATTAGGTTGGTTACTTGCACATAAGTTAATAAATAAGTACGTGTAATCAAAAAGGTGTTGACAGCGTTTATTCTTATCTTGTTATACATTTGTTCAGTCTTGAATGTATAATATGTTTATAATAGTGAAATTAAAGTGAGGCAGTGTGATAATCAGCTCCACTGGGGCAATTGTAAGCTTTTCTGATTGTCATTTTTTTCACCGTTTGAGAAAGACTGTAGCCCGCAATATTTTTGATTTCACCTGTTACTCTACATTGATACTAATTGTAATTTAGCATCGTAATCTGTTGCTTGACTTAACTAAAACTGATTCACATCTTTCATTTGTATGTTTGTTCATGTGTAATTAAATTTTGTTTATTGTTGCTACCCTATTTGAAGATGGCTTTTTAGAGCTCTGGTGTCTGATTAACGTAAGTATTTTAGGATCTTCCTTAGATGTGAAGTTTTACTCTCATGTCCTTGAGTAGGTCATTTATAAATCAAGATGCATCTGTTCCTTTTTATAATTGTATCTTTTGTATTATTATTTGATGTTATAATAAGGATTCCCTTCAAGGATTTATGTGAATTTCTCATTGAAGGGAAATATGTACTGGTCATGTGGGCAGCTAACAAACAAGAAACAAGACAAAACTCTTTTGGGTTTAGATATTTGAGGAATATTTTTGTTTGAGATTTTAAGATTAGAGTACTTATTTTCTGGCATTTTCTGGTTTAATCATCGAGGCTAGACATTTAGTCTTAGGCATACTTAAAGCTGAACAAATTAAATCTTATTTAAATTATTTATAAATTATTTATATATTACAAATTTTAAATCTTTTGATTTGAATGACTACCTAAGGCCACCTCTGTCTGAACCTAATGTCTATCCTAAGGGAACAATTACCCGTGTTTCTCCAAAAAAAAGGCTGGATCTTATTTTCTGTTGACTCTCCTGCCCCCCCAAAAACTGGCTAGGCCTTCTTTTTGGAGGGTTTTAATAGTTGATTCACCTCGTGGCAGGAGCCCACTGTTGGCCCTCTTCTTCTGCGGCCACTTGCCACCACTCGCATCGCCCCGGCCTCCATTTCGCCTTCAGATGCCTTCCGGAAAGCCCTCTGCAGACAATAGCAGAGCTCTGGATTGCTCCCAGAGCTCTTTTATCAGCCCCAGAAGGTGAAATGGAGGCTGGGGCAATGCGTGCGAGTGGTGGCAAGCGTCCACAGAAGAAGCGGCCATAGAAGAATGCAGCATGGGGTGTGCGAGGCCTGGTAAATAGGGCAGCTCCACCCCCACCCTAGCTTATTTTTTATCTGTGTGCCTCACCCCACCCCTGCACCCCAGGGTGGGCAGGTTCTTAATTAGGGCTAATTTTGTAGGTGGGACTTAATTTCATTGCATGCACTCAAAAACATGATAGGGCTTCTTTTCAAGGTGGGTCATCTTTTGGGAGAAACAGGTATACGGTTGCATTTCAAGACTTTTGTTTACTTAAGTTAAACACATGAAACAAACATGAGAATTTGAAGGTTATTTTGTACAATATGTCAATATGAAAATAAGTATTCTTTAAACTTGACATTGGCACATAACATAGAGTGCTTTGTGTAAGATTGGTTGTTGTTCTGATAAGGCCCATTAGGATAGTTTATAGTGGGGGAAAGGGATAATTTTTTGAGTAAGTAAATATTTTAGTATATATGTGTATGAAATTGTTATTTTGTGGTAGTGTATAACTTGTGAAAAATTAAAGATACTGATCTAATGGGTTTTTTTCAAAACAGGAATCCCCAAGGAATCAGTAACTGGGGTGAAATTAACTATAATAGCAATTTGCAGTGTGGAACTAATAATCGAAATGGAAGACACCTCAATACATCCTGTGAAATAAATAATCAATCTGCTAATGCAAGGGTACCAAATATGCCTTCAACTTTAGGTATGCTTCACTATCTTATTGGATATATATTGTGTAATGTATTGGTGTGAACTCTTACTGCAAAATTAATTAATCACTAACATTTTAATTTTTTACCAGTCATTCAAGTGTTGTATGGTAAGATGGTGCACATTAACGTTAAAACTTGTAACTACTTGTTAAAATAAATGAGACCAGGACTAGCAGTGGATGATCATGGACTAAAGATGGGCAGCTCAATGCGGGTATTGATGTAGTATGCATCTGCTGTAAAGGCCAATTGCATATTAGGGATAATAAGAAATGTTATTGAACATAGAGATGCTAACATAATAATGCTCTTATAAAAAAAATCAATGGTTGGACCGTACCCAGAATATTGTGTGTAGTTCTAGGTTGCTGCACCTTACAAAAGATTTTACAAATCTAGGGAAATTTCAGAGGACAAGGATCTAAGGTGACCAAGAGACTTACGACAGCTTCCCTAGGACCTGCTCTAATACCTGCTCTAAGATGGTGCTTGTTATCTGTCGTTTTATAAATATTGGTATTATAAATGGAATTTTAACAATGCACTTTTGGATTTTGCTTATTACTTTTAAATAGCTTATTAAATACTGTAAGTCTTCATTCCTTTATTTAGTTTATTGTCCCTTTCAGATTGTCACCATAATAGGAAAGAAGATGGTGTGATTGTCCCACAAGATGATGATGAGGACATTGATGCTGAAGCTGATAGAATCAGCAAAACTTCATTATCTAGTCGAAGAAGTAGCATAGCTGATGAGGGTGCTATAGATGCTGAGTTTGAGCAAAAGATTAACAGACTTATAGCAGCAAAGCAAAAACTGAAACAGCTTCAAAATCTTGTGGCTATGGTCCAGGTACATTTTCCTAATTTTTTTTTAAGAAAAACTTTTCATGCCAGTAGTAATAGGATAATTTTTAAGAGCGTTGTGTGGTCTAGTTGGTTCAGTAATAGTTTCAGTTTTAGAAGTTTTTAAATGGTGAAATTCTGAAAAGGGATCTTTATGTTGAAGGCTTGTTAAAAAATAAATTATAGTTATATTTTTGCTTTCATATAGCATTCTAATGTAATACACTAACTCATTAGTACAGAAATACATGACATGTAAGTGATAGTTCCACCAAATTGAAAATTTTAATGTGTTTGTATTGTATGTTCATTGTGTCTACTGGCATTTAAATTGACAACTCAAATCCAAATGTATTATTGAATATATGCAGATGTATAGGTGGTAAGCATATTATCATCGTATGGCTAGAATTTGTGCCTTCTGTTCATCATGATAATTTGGATATTTATTTATAGCTACCTTTAATTCTTTTTCCTAACTTCATCCTTTTTAAAGTAAATTTAATATGACATTAATTATGATTAGCATAATCAAAACTAAATTCAGCCACCTTGATTAGCTAGAAATATGTATATGTATTTTCCTCCATGAAAGTGAAATACTTTATTATGTATTAAATTCCACATATATGGATAATTGGTGTGTTAAGAATTTTGTTTTCGGTTTGTACGTTGGAAGAAGTATGTTGCTAGAAGGTTACATTGTGTGATAGTTCTGCACATCTTAGCCAAGTCAAAAAGCCATTGTTTATTTTTATTATCAGAAGTAAAAGTCCTGACTTATAAGCACTCTTTTATGTAGCAGTTAATAAATTTCATTTCTAATTTTGTGATGGTTATCATTTGTATTCAGCATACGTCGATGCTTCCGGTGTGCACTGAAGACCCATTTATTTCAATGTGCCGGCCTGGCCTGATCTGATACCTAGGGGTTTTAATTTAAATTTAATTTTAATTTTAATTGAATTAATTTTAAACTAAATTATTTTAAATTG
>JAEANM010004855.1:0-20265 GCA_017656035.1 Myanophis thanlyinensis
TGCAATGCAATGCAATGCAATGCAATCCAATGCAATGCAATGCAATACAAGAGATAGAATATCCAGAGGCAGCAGATAAGTGACAACAGCAGTAAAAAGGTTACTCCAAAACAAGACTGGTTGAGAACCCAGAGGTAGAGCTACGACAGTTCAAAAGGTGAACAGCAGCACTTTTTGGCAATCAGGTTGGTGGGGTTTTTTTAAAATCTTATTCTTCTGTCTGAACCTACCATGGACCTACTACTTTAAGATAATGGAAGGTAGTCCTTGACTTACGATCACAATTGAGCCCAAAATTTCTGTTGCTAAGCAAGACAGTTGCTAAGTTAGTTTTGCCACCATTTTACGACTTTTCTTGCCATGTTTATTAAGTAAATTCCTGCAGTTGTTAAATCAGTAACATGGTTGTTAAGTGAATCTGCCCTCCCCGATGACTTGACTTGTCATAACATCGCAAAAGGTGATTCCCGTGGCCCCAGGACACTGCAAACATCACAAATATGAGTCCGTTGCCAAGAGTTTTGATCCTGCGACCATGGGAATGGTCCAACCGTCATAAGTGTGAAAATGGTCATAGGGGACTTTATCATGCTATTGTAAATTTGAAAAGTCACTAAATGAATCATTGTAAGGCGAGGACTACCTGTATTCCATACAGTCTGGGACAGACGTTTACATTTGTTGATTTTAACTTCAACCCAGCTTTGAAACTTTAACTTCAACCACTGCCTTGAAAAGGGATTTCCCCAACTCTCCCCATGCTGTTAAATGTCTTGCCAAAAGTCACATCTGGGGTTCTGCCAAGCGCTTTGCCAAACTGATACCAACCCTGATATGCAGTTTTATTCATCCTGATTTATGATTATGCTTCTACATTGCCTGCTGGCTGTAGCTTTTTTTTTTTTTTTTGGAAAACACACAAATATTTTAAAGCAAATTTTAGAAAGCAAACGGGACGTCAAAAAAAAAGGCACAGAAATCAGCTCAATCATCGAGATAAAATCAGAAGTACCAGCAATAATAATATTATGTCTACTAACAAAAGAGGAATAATAAATCTTCTGCACATAAAACTGCAACAGTAAAACTAGCAGTAAAATAGTGTTATTAAATGCTGGGGGAAATATAAAGGACTTTCCTTGGGACTGAAGGGAACATGATGCAAGGAAAAGCATTTCCTAAATTGGGCACCACCGCTGAAAATTCCCCCTTTCTTGGGATTACCCACATCCCCAAAGATATGAAAGGAGAAATGCCTTTCTGTATCTTCCCATAAGGCAGTGTTTCTCAACCTTGGCGACTTTAAGATGTTTGGACTTCAACTCCCAGAATTCTGGCTGAGGAATTCTGGGAGTTGAAGTCCAAACATCTTAAAGTCACCAAGGTTGAGAAACACTGCCATAAGCTCTTTAAAGGTTAATTCAGCCCAGAAGAGCCAGTGCAATTGGCAAAGCATTACATGCCTGGCTCTATCTCAGTATTGTTAATTTGCAGTAAGTAAAGTCTTTTTCCCCCCTTGTTGAAAAAGCTTAACAAGAGTATTTGGGCAGTAGTCTTTTAATTCAAAAGTTGATATCAACATATCAAAAGTTGGTATGTTTGGTGCATACCAAAGGACTGATTTTTTTTTTAAAAAGTAGGCCTGTGATTTCTGACATCCGGTTGAAACGTCAAAGTGAAAGCCGCTACTTCCCGGAAAGTTTATAGTAATGTTGTGTATTTGGATGGATAGATCCGTTCTGTATGTATTGCATAGCATATCCGTTCCATCCATATGATCCGTTATTAAAGATCATGTGGAATTTATTTCGTTACATGCCAGGGATTTAGGACAAAAATAAGGTAATCGCTAGAAGATGGAATCACTGCAGTGACAAAAGAGAAATGTGTAATGCTTATGAGAGATCTGGAAATGACAAAGAAGTATTTGCTCCCGTGCTTTGCATCTTAATTGGTATGTTCTTATTACTACATTTTCTGTGGTTCGGGCCTCCATTCTCAAGTCCCTTTAACCAAAAAAAAAACAAAAAAAAACCCCTAACTTCAGGTCTAAGAATAGGCATGGGAACAAACCAAGATGGAGGAGGGAAAAGACAATTGTTTCCTCCCATTAAAACACCCAAACTTGATAGGTATGGGGCAGGCCTGGCTAATAGATTCTAGTCTTTGAATTCAAGGATTACTAGGGCAAACTCCCCAACATCTTGCAAATAAGTATAAAACGGACAGGTAGGTAGATGGTAGGCAGATGATGGATGGACGAAGAGAGAAAAATAAAGATTAGCTTTCAATTTTGCATGGGCAGCGGTGATAATGACTATTAATGGTTGCCACTTAGTGGCTATTGCAATTTTCTCTCTTCCCCTCTGATACACATATGCAGACGGCCCCGTTGTTTGTCTCTTTTGTCTTGAAAATGCCAACTGGGTTTTCCCCTGCTTTGCTTAAGTTAAATCAGATGCAGGTGTTTAGAGTTCTACCAAAGCAAAAATGGGTATGGGAGGAAAGAGACCCAGGCTGATTTATGGCGAGAGCCCTCCCTTCATGAATCTGCAGGTAGTCTGTGTTTTTCAAGGGTGTGCTGGAGCAGCACTCAGTGTAAGCTTTCCTCTCCACACACCCCTCCTTCTTTCAGTTGGAAGTAGTAAAATATACAAAAGCTTTGGAGGCTCTCGGCTGTAATCCTGAACCACACCGGAAGAGTTCTCATTTTAGCTGGCTGTATGACAAGAACATGGTAAAGAGTAATAGTTGAATTACCAATGCTATGTTTAATATAAAATTCCCTTAATTGAGCTTAGCTCCTGCTGTCTTCATGGACACTTGGGTCTTCAGGGAGATTTCTTGATAAAAATATGGAAATGATCTGCCACGGCCTTCTTCCGGGATATTGGTACAGCTTCCCAGTTTGGCGCTCAAGGTTGACGTTCCCTGCTGGTGTTCCATCCAAGTTCCAGCCAGCTCTGAGTTTTCTGAAATCAGCCAAAATCAAGCAAATGGCTGGACAAATACAGGTAAACAGTCTTATTTATTTATACTGTGTCACGCCTATAAAATATAAATATACAGGTAGTCTTCAAAGGACAACCACAATCGAGCCCAAAATTTATGTTGCTAAATGAGAAATTTGTTAAGTGACTTTTACCACCCAAGAATTGGCGAGGGGGGGGGGAGGAGGAGGAGAAAAATAAGAAATAATAATAAGAACAATAATAATAAAACTAATAATTTCTTTTCTAACCATGTTTGTTAAGTGAATCATTGCAATTTTAAATTAGTAATAAGGTTGATAACTGAATCTGGTATCCACCTTGACTTTGCTTGTCAGAAGGTCACAAAAAAGGGATTAGATGATTCCGGGACACTGCCATCGTCATAAATGTGAATCAGTTGTCAAGCATCCGAAGGTAAATCACATGACTATGGGGAGGCTGCAATGGTCATGAGTATGAAAAACAGTCATAAGTCACTTTTTTTCAATGCTGTTATAACGTCAAACGGTCACTAAATGAACTGTTGTAAGTCAAGGACTATTTGTACTACTGTAGTTAATAAAATATCTTCTGTGTCCACATGTATCCCACTTTTCCTTCAAGAGATCAATGCAGCGTACAGAATGCTGCCTCTTCCTATTCTTCCCCACAATAACAACCCTGTGAGGTAGGTTGGGCTGAGAGGGAGTGATTGGCCCAAAGCTTCCATGGCTGTGGGTGAAGTAGAACATGGCCCTTCCCACTTTTAGTCCAACACCTTCACCTTTGCATCATATGGGCTGGCTAGTTTGCATCTCTAGGGATAGGTTGCCCTGGTAGATAGCAGCCCTCCCTCTCTTTTTTATAAAAGAGAAGTAAAAAGGGGGAATAGGACTCCTCCCAGTCCTTGGCCCCTACCCTCGATGTTCATTTGGACTTGAACTGATAGACATACTAGGTCTAGCATTCTTCTGAAAAACTAGAAATATCCTTGGGATTAAAATGTCTATAGAGATTCTCAGTCATCCAGGTCATGGTGGTCCCAAAGGTACTTTTTTTCAAGAGGCAACTGGACTTTCTGGTTTTTCCTCTGAAGACGTTTCGCTTCTCATCCAAGAAGCTTCTTCAGCTCAGAGCATGGATGAGCTGAAGAAGCTTCTTGGATGAGAAGCAAAATGTCTTAAAAGAAAAACCAGAAAGTCCAGTTGCCTCCTAAAGCAGGGGTCTCCAACCTGGCAACTTTAAGACTTGTGGACAGCTGGCTGAGGAATTCTGGGAGTTGAAGTCCACAAGTCTTAAAGTTGCCAAGGTTGGAGACCCCTGGCCTAAAGGACTTCCAGGTGTAGCCCTCAGGCAACTAGAAAGACAGCAAAAACTCCTCAGGTTGGTGTCACTGCATATCTGGGAGGAGAGGGATTGAGCTGAGAGGCATTGTGACCCTTAAAATGATCCTGCAATAAAGATGTATGGACTGGACCATTCACAAGTGACAGTGCAATGTGCAATATGTACATACCGGTGGAATAATGTGTGTGTGTGTGTGTGTGTGTATGTACCAGCCCCGGCATTTCCTTGGGTTAGAGATTTGTTTATAAGTCTGGAGATGTATTCTGTATCTGAATGTATTCTGTGTTTCTGTACTTTGTGTGATTGTACTGCTGGAGGCTCACTCAATTTCGCTGCATGCATGTTGTGCATTGACAATAAAGGATTGAATTGAATTGAATTGAATTGAATTGAATTGAATTGAATTGAATTGAATTGAATTGAATTGAAGCAGATTTGAGCTTGTCTGACAGAGCCACACAAATTATTATGACAGGAAATGCTTGCTTAAGGACCACTCGTTCAGTGACTATCCCGGCGAAGAATGCCACCCTATTGCCAATGGTGAAATAACATTCAGCTCGCTTTCAACCTCTATATGTTAATATTGGGAAAGTGGGGGCAGGTTTCCCATACTTTACCTTAAGCAAATAAATCTGTAGAGTAACCCAATCTGTAGAATCATCAAATCTGTAGAGTCACTGTGTTATTGAAGGAAAAAATGCTCTTCTCTCAGAAATACAAATAAAGACACCCTTCTAACAAAATTTCTCAGCACTGGGAGAACTCTTCCTCTCTATGAATCCCGGATAAGAGAGGAAGAGTATACCTGAAATAGCATCGTCTCATGGAGAAAAGTGATGTCTTGCGACCCACCCTTGATCCTGTCTCATGTCACCCCTATCTGGCCTATGGTTTGATCGAAGATTGATTGGTTAACCTGGCTATCTAAGCCCTCCCAAATGTCCAAGTGGAATAAGGCTGAGCCAAGCCCCCCTCCCTTTTGTTCTAGAATGAAAACCCTTAACATGAACAGGAGGGGAGGGCAGTGGAGAGCAGGAAGAGAAGCCATCACAACCCCAAGAACAATAAATGTCTTCGCAGGCTCCCTCCCGTTTGTCCCATAGGGATTAAGAATGGGCGATTGGGGGGAGAGGCAGAGGAGAAAAATAAGAAATAATAATAATAATAATGCGACTAATAATTTCTAAAAGAAATAGGGGAAAAGAGCGGGTGGAAAGAAGAATAGTAAAAGCTGAGTTGATAAATAGGGAGGAGCGGGCGAAATAGACGCAAAGATGAAGGCTAGGAAGGAAGGACAAAAAAGCAAGAGCTGGGAAGGAAGAATGACAAAGAGAAAGAAAAATGAGGGAAGTGGGGATGAAAAGAATGAGCAGACAAAGGCGTGGAGATTGAGAGCTGGAGGGAGAGAAGATGATGGTCCCAGTCCAGGAGGCGTGCCCCCCCCCCCTCTCTTCTACTCCTGGTGCAAGGATCATCATACCCTGTTTGGCGGAGAAGCTTTCTTCCTTAAATTTCTGCAGAAAGTGGGTGTGTGTGTGTGTCCCCCCCACTTCTATTCTGTTGCTCACTTTTGCGTTGTTATATCTGAATAATTAAGTCATCTGAATTCCTATGATTTACCATTTCCAATGATAAATAGTCATTACAGGAGTTAGCCAGTTGGCAGATCTTTAGCTTGAAGTTATAATTTGTCAAACTGCCATTAGATTCATGTTTTATGCTAATGAAGGTAGACTTATTGACTCAGGGTTAGGCAGTGACCGGGTCATCAGTGCCCTGAGGCAAGGCAGAGGTCAAAAGGTCAGAGGTGAAAGGAAGAGTGGGCCCTATGGATTTTCTCCAGGGTGTTTGTGATTTTATAAAAAAAAAAAAAAGCCTCTCTAAATGATATTTAAAGAAAAGTAGAATCTTCTAAGGGTACCAGGTTGTGTGCCTTTTAACAAGCCAGGCACAATATTTAGATCCAGAGGATGGATAAATGTGGTGCATTGCTTTCTTTTATCAGCTTCCTCAAGAGGAAGAACCCTATTCATAATGCTGAATTATAAAGTCTTGCTCTTGAATTCTTGCTCAGGAAATGAAGTGACTGCATGTGAAAATCACAGTGTTTGTGTGTGCATGTTTAAAATGACTCACAAGCCATAAGGAGAGTCGTTCAAAGGCCAGAGGTGGTAGCTCCCAGTTTCCTGAATGGTTTCCCAAACCTATTCTTTCCACTTCTTTCCCAGACAGAGCAGTTAACATGTCTTTCATGTTAATAGTGAACACCGGCCAACATGGACAGCTAGGGGCTGTTGTCAAACTGCTGCAAAATTCCAGCTATACACACTACTGATCCTAGAATCCCAGCGTATAATGGCCCCTTCAGAACATAAGACATTTTCCTCCTTTGTTTTACCCATTGCTATTTGTTTCTCCTATCAACCCCAAATGCAAATCCATTGAAAGATTTTATTTTCAAACCATGTGGTTTAATTTACAATATTCGTTCCTAATTCAAAGTGTCAGGATTTTTCTTCATTTGTTGTTATACCTGTGGGTCACCGGACAGATGGGTGTTTTGTAGTTGCTGAGAGGACAAGTAAATAATATATCTTTAATTGGTATGACAGTTTTTTCCTCAAATGACATTCTTTTTTTCCCAGACAAAGGAATAAATTGAATAGAGTTGTTATATTTTGTTGTATTTTAGCTATTATCTTTCATCCATATTCATGGCGTTCAGATTCTCAGTTACAGTCTGGAAATAGCTGCGGAATAAACCATTATTGCTCTGGAAAAATCTCCTTGATATCCAGGGAATCACTGAAAGAGTCATTTGCTTTGTGGATATTACCTTTGATTACACTGTATATGACCCAGCTGCACTACCAAATAATTTTGATTTTCAGATTTCTATAATCTATATCTGAATGATCTGAGGCCATGTGACATGGTTCTTCGGAAGAAATGTTAATGTGTAAAATTCTAGGTCAGATGATAATCTTGTAATCTCCTGTAATTAGTTCTGCAATACTTACAAGTATGGAGTGCAAACAAAAAGGAAATATAATGAGAGAGAATACTATTCAATGCAATTTCTTTCATTGCTTCCTCCACATATTCTCTCATTTTCTTACCTAAACCAAATAAAGTATATGCATTTTTTAAAATCCCACATTAGAGATAGATAGCCATATTTTTAACAGATTTCATAATGTCTATAAACCTGGATGTTTAATTTTTTCTTTCCAGCAGAAAGCATATTCTCCTCTTCTCTAAAGCATAACCTGAGCACTGTTTCTGGCCATGACTATTGGGAATTTGGAAATACAAAAGTTCAAAAGTTTAGAGTCTATGCAACACAATCAAATATCCTAGAAATGAGGTTTGAACATTTCTGCAAAGTTCATTCAGTTACAACTCTCTCTCTCTGAGTTCTGACATTTTATTTTAACTCACATTGGTGTACATTTAAATTACCCATTTAAATTACCCATTGTCCACATTAAATTACCCATATGTCCACATAGACAAAGAGCTGTAATGTACAGTATGTATGAGGCTCTGGATTTAAGCAAAAATAAATAGCACATGCACTTTATATGTGGTGTCAGAGATGAATGAGCTTATCATCACATCAAAGTTGTTTGGATCAAAATCCAGTTTAGTACAAGCATGGATAGGCACTTCTTCAATATTTTGTAAATATTTTTTTAAGGTACCACAAATTTGAATAAATGAATATGATTGTTAGCTGATTTTGCTTGTAGACACTAACAAGGCTTTTCCTATGGAAATAAATAGCAGAATAAGAATTTGTGTTTATTAAACTGCATTTTTGTATGCATATACTGTATTGTAACTCTCCAGTATCAATCAATAATATACCTTATCAGCCTTTGTGTTGGGTGATTCTGGTATTTATTTTTCTAATCAGCAAGTGAGATAGTGTGCCATGCCATTCACACCTGACTGCATTCTTGCAGTGGCCAGCTCAATGCTTAAAGGGACACTCACAGAAACATGAACACAATAACATCACTTTCTCATCAATGTGCCTCCAAATAGTATAATACTTCGGGATAGTAGGCCCTTGCAAACTTTAAAAGATTGTGAAGGGAAGAATAACAAAACATAGAGTGCATAAAATGTTATTGGCTGTGATAAACTATCTGGAAGTCATTTATTTCTTTGTTTCAATTCATTTCTCTTCTATGAAATCTAACAACTCTTGGCAGTTTACATAGTATAAGTATGACAAATCAATTAAAATATCCAGGATACATTTAAAAACAGCAACAGAATAATCGAATCATAGCATGACAAAACATGTACAGAGTATAGCAATAATAAAATGAAGTAACAATCCAATGAAATCATAAAAATAAAAATAATAAACTCTGGAAGAAGAGATACATTTCATAGAACATTTTCTGAAATTGTTTGGTTCTTAACATCCTTCTAAACAGCATCCATCAGAGTGCTAATCTCCATCATGAGATTATTCCAAAGCAGCAGCGTAGCCTCTTGAAAAGGAGTGTTTCCTAATTTTAGCTCCCCTCCCCTCCTGGGAGTATGGGACTTTACATTTCTCCCTCTTGGCAATCCAAGGCTGGACTGATTTAAGTTGGCCTTGTAGGCACTCAAAAGCATACAGGCCTTTATAAATCAAAACCAGCCCTTCAAATTGTAGACACTAACAAGGCTTGGTGTCTACAATTGTACCTGGAAACCATCTGATAACCCTTACAGGACCTGCAGTATCAGTGTTTATATGCACCCAATGTCAAGTGCTAGTTAACATACTGGCAGCTGGATTCTCAACCAGCTGTAGTTTCTAAGTAGTCTTCAAAGATAGGCCTCATTGTACAGTGTAAACTGTAAAGTGTACAGCTCTTTATAGTAATATTTGTACTGCAGGTAAAGCTGCAATTGGTGCACCTATTGAAGGAAAATAAAGTAACCTCTTGCCACATCTTCTATTTGAATGAGTCTAGAGGGATAGCCCCCTCCCCTCCAAAAAAATCATAGATCTTAAGGGTACCATTTGCTTGTTCAGAGACAACATTGATGTTTATGGAGAACTGCTATGGACAAACACTACCTCCACCTTGTTGGGTTCAACTTCAGTCTGTTCTCTCCTATCCAGTTTCTTACAGCTTCTAAACACCAGGACAGGACCTTGACAGAATCACCCCTACAATCCAGAGTGGCAATCTATAATTGGGTAACTTCAACATACTGATGACGTCATACCGCAAATTTTCAAATGATCTCTCTCGGTGATTTCATATAGCTTTTAAAGAGCAAGGCAGAAAGGGCCCTCTCCCCCCACACAATAGACTAAACTCACCCAATAAAGAAGGAGCAACACCCCGCAAAACAGTGGTTCCAAATCCAAATCTTGCAGATGATACAGCACGATGTCACATTTGATGGCATTGAAATCCATCAAGAGGTCAGAAGAACTAGAAGCGACATCCTAACCCCATCTAGAAGAGTGACCAATGTTGTCTCAGTTCCAGAGGTGAAATTCAGCAGGTTCTAGCAGGTTCACTAAATTTTCTAAGCAGTTCGAAGAACCAGTTGTTAAAAGAAATCTCATTTTGTTTTTTTCCACTTTACAGGGTTAATCCTGGAAAAAAAACATTCTGGTGTTGTTACTAGCCTAATCTTTATTGCCCTGCTTACAGAAACTGCCCACCCAGTCGCATGACACCCCCCCCAGCCACACCCACCAAGTCATGCCCACAGAACGAGTAGTAAAAAAAAAAATGAATTCCACCACTGCTCAGTTCCATGCCCAGGCCTGAAGCCTGCCTGAAAAAGGTCTAAACCAGGGCTGTCAAAACTTGGCAACTTTAAGACTTGTGGACATTAGCTCCCAGAATGCCCCAGCCAGCCATGCTGTTTGAGGAATTCTGGGAATTAAAGTCCACAAGTCTTAAAGTTGCCAAGGTTGGATACCCCTAGTATAAGCAATCTTCTTCTTCTAGAGATTGCTTACAATCTCAACAATCGTTTCTCTAAAGAGTCTGGATAATAATTCTTAAGACCATTGGATCGAGGCAGTGGTGGAATTCAATTTTTTTTACTACTGGTTGGGCGTAGCTGGGGGGGGGGGTGTCATGTGACTGGGTAGTTTCTGTAAGCAGGGCAATAAAGATTAGGCTAGAAACAACACCAGAATGTTTTTTTCCTGCCTTCCTTACAGGATTAACCCTGTAAAGTGGAAAAAACAAAAGGAGATATCTTCTAACAACTGGTTCTTTGAACTGCTTAGAAAATTTATTACTGGTTTTAGTGAATAGGCTAGAACCTGCTGAATTTCACCTCTGGATCCAGGGAATATTTAGGAGAGGCATATCATATTTTTCTCCAAATCTGCTGGCAACCCACCAACACTTGCAAAAAGATGTTGACAATCACCCAGATCCAGATGATTATGTTATCTCCACCAACTCCTTACAATAGCCAAGTCAGGCAGATGCCCAAGCTACAAGTGCCCTCTGAAAGCCATTTAATTCCATTATTTTTTTCCATTTGATGAGACCAAGTACAGATAGTACTCCACTTAGAACATATCATTTAGTGACCGTTCAAAGTTACAATGGCCCTGAAAAAAGTGGCTTATGACCACTTTCCACACTTATGACAGTTGCAGCATCCCCATGGTCATGTGATCAAAATTCAGATGCTTACCAACTGGTTCATATTTATGACGGTTGCAGTGTCCCAGGGTTGAGTGATCAGTTTTAGTGACCTTCTGACCGGTAAAGTCATTGAGGAATCCAACTTCATTTAGCAATCACGTTACCAAATTAACAACTGCCGTGATTCACTTAACAACTGTGGCAAGGAAAGTCATAAAATAGGGCAAAACTCAATTAACAAATGTTTCACTTAGCAAGATATATTTTGGGCTCAATTACAGTCATAAGTCAAGGACTACCTGTGTCTATCTAAGTACTTAAAATAGTTCTAAAAACTCAGTTTCATTGGGATTCTATTATTTTTCTTGGAGACTAACACTGCAATCGTGTTCATATTTATTCAGAAATTAAACTTACTTTCAAAAGAGTTTAAACATCCAGGTGCAGTAAAGTTAGATTTCAAATCTATCTCTTGTGGAATTTCTTTCTGAGCAAGCTTATATCAGGCTTTTCTGTCAGAAAAATTAAATGTGAATAACAACTTGATAGGAAGAAGTAAAAAAAAGGAGACGGAATACAAGATTATCTAGTATGCATTTCTTCTTACTGGACTTTATTGGGATCTCTGCATGCTGGTGTAAGGAAATTTTTGGAAAAATTCAGAAGGCATTGCATTGCCTATCTATCCTGGACATTATTAGTACAAGGGGATGTGGAGGTAATCTAGAAGACAGTGTGGAGAAACAGTTAAATAGAAGAGTCAACTCAGTTCTGAGAAAGAAGAAGGCATGGGAATAACTTTGCCTTGAGTTTGTCTGATATAAGAGGGAAACCAATAAAGTTGGATACCTACACTAATAAAGTAGCATTCCTATAATCCTTGCATAGTCTGTTCCCTGTTCCTTGAAAGACTGATAATGTCACATCAACGCTTTGGATTTTTACCAGGCTACTTAACTGACTGTCTAACTAAATAACGAGCTAGCATAAATATACATACCACACTGAATTCCAGGTGAAAGTTGATATTTGCTGTTTTCTAGAAGAAAGTTGGAAGTAAAAAAAGAGAAATTGTGTGATTCCATTCCCATTGGGAGATCTTTTTGTATATTCTTTCTTGGAGCTACAAGAGTCTTGCAAGACTGCAAAAAGACTGTGAGTCCCAGTCATAGCAGCATACAGTAGTGGTCTTGTTCGTGTTGCTCCTGCCAGGGGACAGTGAAAGGAAATCCAAGATCAAATTTCCCTGAAGAAGGGGAATCTTCACACATTCCCTCTCCCACCCCCATTTCTTTTTCTCAGTTCTATGTTTCTGGAAACAGATCTTCAATTGTGCTTTCTCTGAGACGTAAGGTTGAGGCAATTTCCATTCAGCAAGTTCTGCTCAGTTCTGTGATAATATGGAATTCTTACTTCATTTAGCTGCCAAATCTTGTTTTGGATGGTATTAATTCACCTATGAACCTTTGCAATCACACTACAGATAAGGAAGAGAAGAGATAGACTACCATTCAAAATATGGTTTGGGTTGTACTTCTCTTGCTCTGTTTTTCTTTCCGTTTCCTTCCCTTTTCTAATATTTTCTTGAAAATCAATTTGCAATTCCCCAAATACAGATTTATATATATGTATGTATGTATGTATTTGTTATATTTACATATAACCTTCCGGTTGCAATGTTTTTTACCAAATATTTTTGGAATCATTTGTGAAATTCAGAGCCTGAAAATAAATGACATAAAAATACACTAAGGGAGTGATGGTGTAATAACAAGGGCACCAAAAGAAATGTTTTCATTCTTTTTTGTTTTTTAATGTTGGAATTTTCCGAGATCACTGAATCTCATAAAATACTGGCGTTCTCGTTCAAAAACACAAGAGGATTTCACGGTCTTGCTTGAAATCTTGTGAGATTTGGTATCCTTGGAACCTTTTGGTGATTACAAAAATATTTTTACACAGATCTTTGGCCAACCACCTAAGAATGTCACGTTATCATAGTAGCTGCAGATGTCCTACTAAGCAGTCCCTGGGTTAGAATGCGGACCTTTACAACTCAGCTATTTTCCTCTTCAATAAATTAATTCAGATGAGGCTAGAGTACTTGATGAATATTTTACCAGCGTATCTTCTCCATGGGTACCATTCTGTTTATCCCTGGCTGCCCTGAATGTGTAACAAGAATAGTAGTGGAAGGAAGCACTTACGTTTCCTAAAAAAAACCCTATAGAACAGAAAGATTGCAACATTCCCAATGACTCATAAGTAGGACAACTTGCTGTGCATGCAAGCCCATACTGGCTGTGCCTTAAGGACATAACTGGAGGTACTCAAAACAGTAGCAAGTAAAAAATAATTCTTACAAGCTCCTCCAGCAATTTCAGAGCTAATAAGAAAGCTAGTATGAATTACACAAACTGTACTCAGCCACTTTTCCTCTCTTGGACAAGAAGGAAGCTCAAGCCATTGATTCAAGCTGTGTGACTATGGAGATTCTCAGTCATCCAGGTCATGGTTGTCCCAAAAGTGCTTTTTCGAGAGGCAAATGGACTTTTTGGTTTTTCTTTGAAGACATTTTGCTTCTCATCCAAGAAGCTTCTTCAGCTCTGACTGGATGGTGGGGGAATGGAAGGATTTATATTCCTTGCAGACAGCTGGCCATTTGCATCATTTTAGAGACTCATTGAGGCCACTTGGAAGTTTCTCTGTAACCTCAGGGTCACCTGAGTAGTACAAATGGGGATGGAGGCTAATTGGAACTGCTGACAGGATTGTTGTAGAGCTGTGGTTTCTGCAGGATGTTTTCTGGTACAACTCAAATATTTCTACAGAGGCATTTATCAAAATCACCTACATTCAGGCTTGGTCACAAAGTTGTGCCTTTCTCTTGTCTCCTTCCCAATGATAACTTTTTCTTCAACTGAAATGAGATAAAGTTGATTAAAATCTATCTGCTGCCTACTGCATATTCAAAAGCTTCCAGCAGAGATCTGCCTGCCTGAATGAGCCACCACAGAAGAAGCCGCTCAGGCAAAATCTTCACGTTGAGCCATCTTCAGGGAGTCAATAGATTTCATTTGGTGAAGGATTGACTAGAATGATCAAACAGGAAGAATCCAAGCAGTTCACCCACAGTAAAGCTTCAGTTGATGGAAACTGGGAATCAAAAAGGAAGCTTCCCTTCCCCCAACACCGGACCTACCTACCCACCCACCCACTCACCACCCACACATAAGTTCTGGCGGTAATTTTGCTGTCTGCTCCTGATGTTTTTTGTGGCTCATTTGACACATTCCCACTGAAGCAAATTTGAGTTTTCCTTGTATTACTCCACTGGGAAGTGCACCCAATGATAGTCCTCTGACAAGTTTGCTAACATGTTGTGGCAAGTTGTTGCTGCTGCTATTGCTATCCTACATATATTATCTTACCTCTGCTCAGATGTTCATGAAGTATCTTAGACTTTGGTTTGTTTGTTTGTTTGTTTGATTGTTCATACAATTTAGAGGCCATCCAGCTTCAAATGACTCTGGGTGGCTTATGGTTTAAACACAGAAGAAACACACAAGAAAAATAATTCATAACAAGTTTTATAAATCCTACAGGGACTTGACAATCATCCCAATCCAAGGTCTGGGAGAATAGCCCAGTTTTTAGTCAACATTATCAGAGAGGGAATCTGGGAGCATGTTGTTATGGAGGACAGGTGCCCCAACAAATATAAAATTCAGAGGTATCATATAGCTCTCATTCTTCCTCCGCTTCAGTATCCAGACTCCCATCACTCACAAATAATTTCTAAAAAGTTTTACATTGGTACACATACTATAGAATTGGAGGAGGAGAAGGGACCCATAAATAGGATCCCTTATAATAATTAGTTCAATCCTAATGTGAAATAATAATCACAGTAATAAGCAGAAATATTTTTCTAAAAAACACAATAGCATTTATCCTGAATCCAATAGAAACATATATTTTGTTATAAACTAATGGCCAACCTCCAGTTAGGTTAGAACATATGGACCATTCAACATTGTCTTTTTCTCTGGTTTCTATGGCCTACGAGCAAAGCAATTGGGAATAAGTCTACTTCACTTAGGGGCTCCCTTGTATAATCTGTGGAATAGGGTTTCTCAACAACTGCCCCGAAATCCTGCCTTAAAGCAGCGACCCTTGCATGAAGGAGATCCATCTGATGAACTAAGTTCTACTCTATGGGAACTTGTGTCATAATACTCTTTAAATTGTGAAAAGCTGTTTTTTTTTTGTGCTAGAGACTTAATAAGGTGGTTGCTTTGAAAATTATTGCACTATAGCCTATATGTGTATTTGAAAAGGTTTTTTTGCTACCTTTATTAAATTTTACATACTGGAATCACAGTGTTTACTATTGCATATGGACCCATATTTGTAGCTCACCCCTTTTATCTCTCCTCTACATATTCCCCGATACACGAAAACTTCTGCACCACCCAACCTGGAGTCCATAAGGTATGTTGACAATTCTTTTCTTCAACCAAGAGGCAGAGTGAGTGGATGAAAGGCATAATCATGTTCACTTATGGAGGGCACCAAGATGAAAAAGACAGCTTTAAACGCCGTTTCCTCCTTCCTCTGCCCTGTTCAGCAAAAAGTTGAGAGTCCTGTATGTTTTAAGGGTAGGGGGGGTGGGGGGGGGTTCAGTCCAAAGAAGTCAATGTAGCATGAAGACTTGAAAGGAGACAGATGTGGTAGGTCAGAACAGAAGTTGGGTAAAAGAATGGACGCCTTAAAATTTCCTTCACTTTAAAATAACACCAATACTAATATTAATAACAGCAGCTGGGCCTATTCCCACCACAACCTCATTCTGTCTCAAATAATTTTGTAAATCGAGGTAGATGGACCACACTTTTATTCTTTCCATATGTTTCTTTATCTCTCCTATCTTTAATTCGCCCCCTTGCGCAGTGCAGACATTTCTCAGGCCATCTTGCTGATCAACAACAACCTGAATTGTTGCAAACACCAAGGCTGTCAAAATCATAGGCAACCCCCCCACCCCACCCCCCCACCCCCCAGGATTGTTTACTGTTGCCTTCCACTGGCTGGAAAATCACACTTGCCTTGCTTTTTTCTTTTCCTTATCCCCAGCGTGATAAGAACGGAATGCCCCAGCATATATTCAACCAGCTGAAGAGGTGCCCACGGGAAAGGTACGCCACGCACACGTGGATCTCTTGACAGCGGAACACTGAAATAAACAGGCAACACCCTTCCCTTGCAGAAGCCTGTTATTCCCTGCTTTTTGCAGTGCAGAAGGAGAGAAGTCACTGCATGGCTAATTAAATGTTATTTTTCTTAAGGAAAGCCGAATTTTAAAAAACGGCGCATTAAAAAAAAAAAAGACTTGTTATTTTGCTCCTACGTGCCCCCGCGCCTGTTTCGCTGAATTGGAAAGCAAAGTTTGGTGTGGGGTTTTTCTTTTTTTTTTCAAAATCAGAAAAAGAACAAACGTTTGGAAGAGCAAGGTAATATATTCTTATCAATAGCTATCCATTTCCTGCTCCCGCAGAAGAAAATATATCTGTGTGTTGATTAGACCTGAAAATACAGATAATTGTGGCTTCCCTTTTTTTTTTTTTCCCAAACTTCGAGGAAGGAACTGGCCTGGGAAGTCTAACTCTACTCCGCTGTTGAACTCAGCGGGGCTTCCTCCCACTTAATAGGCAATGATATAAGATTACAGATTTAAACACTTCTGTTGTTATCCTACTGTTCTTATTAAAAAATATCTGCGTTGACAAAAGTTGCCAATAAATACGAAACAGTCCGTCTTCTCGTTTCTTCTTCTTGTCTTTGTCTTTCTTCTTTAAAAAAAAAAAAGTGGATTCTTTTTCCCCCATCCAAACAACCAGCTATCCGGCAGATCTTGAAAGCCTCCATAATTAATTACATTTCTCCCTCCCCCCGTGGTTTGGAAAAAGATCTAAATGAATAAAATATCCCCAAGTCAGAAATCTATTTCAGAACCGAAGGACAAAAAAAAAAGAGAGAGAGAGAGACCGCGCACAACACGTTCTTCGGCCTCAAAAAAAAAACTACACGAAACGACGGATTTATACGCCGGATCTTAAACGGATCGCTTCCTTAGATCGGCTGTTTGCTTTTTGTTTTTAATCGGAAAATCAATGCCGAAGTGGAAGAAAATACAGCTTTGGCGGAGGAGGGGAGACAGAAAGGCTTTCGATATTTAACGTGCGTCGTGTTTACCCCTAAGATAATGTATCTCTTTTGAAAAATCGCACACCCAAAAAAAAATGTTTTCGGGTATTTGGGAGCTTGGAAAAGGCCCGCTCCGCAGTTCCCAAGGGTCTCTAGAGTGAGCTTTCCACCTCCGTAGATACAGCGACAGGGATTCGGAGAAGAACGAAGCAGAGAAAAGTCCATTTGTCAAAAGATCAACCAGCGCTTTCCGATTTGAAGCTGAGGACCTTTGGTTTTTGCGCTTTAAAAAGCCGAAACCGGCGGCTTTCGGACTTCCGCGGGATTTTCGCCCTTCATTCTCCAGCGCTGGGTAAACTAACCTTTAATCTTGCAATATTTTCAGTTCGAGTGGCCCACGACGGTTGTTTCCCACGGGAAGATTTTTTTTTTTTCTTAAAGAGGCACCTCAAAGCAGCCAGTTTGGAGTAAGTCTGTAACAACTTCTTTCTTTCCGCTCTCTCTCTCTCTCTCTCTGCCGGTCGGGGAGGGTGGGGGAGAGCAGGGAAATGTTGGTCTAGCTTCTTTCCCAAAGCCAACAGCGCTGAAGGGGGAAAAAAAATTAACCAGGCAACCAAGGAATGAAAGAAATAAGAGAGCCCAGTCCAACTCCCCCTTAAATAAATATCCTTTCCTAATCCCATTCAAAGAATATTCGCTGTTTTGTAAAGAAACAAATACTCTTAACGCAGAGACGTAGAAAGCATTCACTCACACGCGCACCCGCTTTTTCCTTAATTTATTCTGCTTTTTGAAAGTTTCAGAAATACAAAGAACGGAGTTGATCGGTAGCACCATTCTGGGTTGTTGTTGTTTTTTTAATGACATTCAACAAACTTCGAAGTGTTTCTGCCAGTAAATGAGAAATTTACGCAATTAAAACGTCGGCATAGGAGCTCGGTGTGTTCTGAGCTCTTTTTTTTTTTTCTCCTCTCACAACTTCGGAAATTTAAAATGTTTGATAGCACCAATGTCCCAGAACTGAGAAGTTTACTGTTCGTTGAAAAGTGGGTTTAAAAAAGCGAGGGAGAGAAATGTATAATTTCTGATCGTGACTGAATGATACAGTTGCTCCCTAATTAATAGTGTATCTGATCGAAGTTTGATCTAAAATAAACGCAAGTCCTTCCCCACCCCCCCAACAACAACCTTTATAAAATGTCAAGTTATTTCCGAAGATGTTTGCTTAGTTCCCCCACCCATCATATATATGTTCAGGGAGGATGTGTGTGTGGTTGTTGCTTTAATTTTTTAAGAAGAACAAAAAAAAAAGCACGTGCCCCGGAATTAAATTTGGAGCTAAAACAGGAATAAAAAATAATGGAGAAGCGTTTGTTTTCAATAATCTCTACACAACCGTAGCTTGTGTTGGGACTTATCCCGAGAAAAAAAGCTTTGGGAAATTCTTCCGGAAGGTCGTTTAAAAAGAAACCATATCCTGCCCATCCATGATAAAAGCTAAGATTAAACCTGGTTTGAAAAAAACAAAAACAAAAAAGCAACAACTACAACAACCGATGACAGGGTGCTATTTGTTTTTAAGATTTCTCCCTCCCCTTTCACCCAAAGCCTTGTCCTCTAATGATGCTCAGCGGTCCCAGTGAGGCCAAGGAGTTGGGGGGGGGGTTTCCTCACGTGAGCTGCTTGGCAATGAGACACACACACACACACACACCGGCGTTTCACCCTCTCGCGTGATGGATGACCTTCGCCTACCTACCGGGATACCTCCAGTATCCGGTGATGCGGCAGGCGCGCCAGCGAGGCGTCCAATTGGAGCCTCCTAGCACTCACCTGTTCTGCGGGGCGGGTGGCGCTCAACTTTCAGCCATTCAAAAGTTGCCTCCGCAGCCTGGCCCTTCGCTGCCGGCGGACGAGCCCGGGGGTTCCCTCCTGCCTCTCGGGCTGGGCCTGGAGATCTTCTCGCTAGGGAGCCTGGGGGAGGGGAGGGGAGGGGAGGGGGTGCCCATCAGCCGAGCTCCAAAGGGAAGTCCAGGCCGGAGCACAAGCTGGCGATGCGGAGAGGAGGTGGCAGCGCCTGCGGGGAGGAAACCGATGCCATCCGCATAGGTAGGTGGACAGTGGCCGGTCGAGTAACCGGCCAGCCTCAGGGCCCGCAGAAAGACAAGGAGGTGGGGGAAAGCCGGCGGAGATCTCCCCGGGGGAGTTTCGACGGAGCTGCCTCTCCAGCCGTGCTACCCTCCAGGAGAGGGTCCCCACCAATTGGCCACCGGCCCTTGTCCCACGTACCTAGGCAGCTCTAAATGGGGACCATCCGTCATTGTGCCCTGATGGCTCTCCCCTCAACCCCCAACTTCCCCCCCCCGCCCCCCACCTTGGCCCTGATTCCTCCTGATCAAATGGGACATTTCCGCGCTTCCCAAGGAGGCGGGGGCGGGGCGGGGCGGGGTGGGGGTGGGGGGGGTTGAAAAAGAAAGCCAGCTGACATTCGATACAGTGGCAAGGGGAGAAACCACGTGACGGGCGCTTGGCCAATGGCCAAGGTTCACCGAGGGTGGGGGGGGAAAAGGCACTGTTTGATGAGCTCATGGCAGCAATTTGTAACTTTCAGTCTCTCTCTGGACAAACACACAAGAGGGATGGGCAAGAAGAGGCTCCTTTCTCTCTCTCCGGGCTGCCAGAAATAGACACAGCCGCCCGCTTCCCTCCCCTTTGCTGGAATCTCTCTTGGGAAGTTGAAGGTGAGTGAATCGATCGATTTTTACTCTGTCCGCTGCTCATCTCGGGCTCGGCTTTTCTCCTGTAGGAGCAGCTGCTCCTTCCTTTTCCCCTGCCTTCTCCCTCCCGAAAGTAGATCTGGGTGATGTTCAATGTCTGACCATAAGAGCCGCTTCATCTTAATTTAGTTGATTAAATTTACAATTACTTCTGCAGTGAAAATGGATGACTCCCCAACCCCCATCCCTGCTGCTCAGTGGGGATGTATTACAGTATTAAGGTGAGGGATTACAACTTTATGCTACAGAATTCTTGAACAGTGTGTACATTATATGTGCAATGTGGCAGCAGACCACAAATCTCTCTCTCTCTCTCTCTCTCTC
>JAEANM010004856.1:0-20265 GCA_017656035.1 Myanophis thanlyinensis
CACACACACAGAAAATGGAAAGAGGGACACATAACTAAGCTGATTATCAGCAGATAAGCCAGAACATGCAGAGGAAGTCAGCAAAGCTAAGGCTCAGAATGAACTAAGGCTTGCTGCAAAAGTCAAAGATAATTTTTTTTTTCAACATATTAATAACAAGAAAAAAGACAAGGAAATAGTAGATCCATTAAAGATAGAAGATGTCAAGAAAGTAACAGGCAGTAGGAAGAAAGATGATAGCTATGGCAACCTGAAGAAGAGAAAAACTCTTTTCTCTGCCACCATCTCCTCCTCTTCCTCTCCACCTCCTCCTCCACCTCCACCACCACCACCTCAACCTCCACCTCCCAGCATTCATATACATCAAGTTCTTCCCAAGAATCTAGGATGTCATAATGTATCAGGGTAGTATTTGTCCAGATCCAAGCAGTGTGGCCTTATGAAATTGTTGCTACTTTGTCAAACTATTGTTTGTAATCTGTGTGTGATCTTCTTGCAGCAGCTAATTAGATGGTCCACTTCAGCTTCTTTGCAGAGATGGCATTGGCGACCTATTGGCTTCTCAATTCTGGATTTATATGTACTTGTTTTTAAGGTCTGATCTTGTGCAGCCAGAATTGGTTCTTTCTTCAAGTTTCTTGGTCTCAGTGTCAGTTTTTGTTGTTATTTGCTTTTCCTCCTATGTTTTTAATATACTGGCCATGTTGTCTTGCCAGGTCTGTTTCTACTCTTTATCTGGTCTTTCTTTTAGATTGATGTGGTCTGTTCAGTCCTTTGTCATGTATTAGCTTCAGTGTATCTTCACTGTTCCTCCAATATTCTTCCATTTTCCTATTTTCTACTTTAACTGTCTAGTGTACTTGCAATATTCCATGCCCACCTACCCTGTTTGGTATTATATTGTGCCTTTGAGTCAGTGTTGATTTTGCATGTCTGCCTAGATTAGCCTCTGTGGCTTTTTTGGCATGATTTTTTGGAAGTTTTTGCCTTTTTTTACATAGGACTAAAGCAACATGACTGGCTGAATGTCACCTGGATGGATTCATACCTAAAGCAGAACTAGGAATCCCATTCTCCTGGTTCCTAGTCCGCTACACCAAACTGACTTTGAGCAGTAATTCTCAAATTTAAGTAGCAATGTACTCCATTGACTGACAATTTAAATTTAATATATACTCAAAGTTGGTTGCTTTTTAAAAACATACTTGGACAGTTCCCGGTAGTATCTGCAGGGTGATGAAAAAAGATGAAAAGCAGAGTGATTGAAATCTCATCCATTTTGTAAATGCCTTAATGTCATATGCATGCTTAAAGGGGAGAGCATTGTGCTGCTGGAACTTTCACCTTGCTTTTTTTTAATTATTATTATTCCCTGTGAACACTGCCAGCTACTCATAAATCCAGCCTCTGTTTACTGTTATTCTGCTTCCCAAGAAAAAAGAAAAAATAAAAGGCAGGAGACTGAGCGAAAGTAATTCAGCTTATGTAGCTGTTGTAATTAAATCTTGCCTTAATTGTTTACATGCCTGGGAACAAAAATTAGAACATTCCTATTGTTCGTAAGAAGGGGAATGTGAAATCACCAGAAATGTATAATGTGGTAAGAGAAGTCCCAAGAATTCACAAATCCCTTGTGACAAGTATAGTACATGAGGCACCAGACAGTTTCAGTGCAATTGTGGTAGATAGAAAATATGAAAAAGTAACTGTGAGTTGTGTTGGATTTTCAACCTTCACAGATCTGTAAAGTAAAGGAAGGTGAAGTAAGATTAGATGCACAGTCACTGTTCCACTTAACAAGCACTTCACTTAATGACCAAGTTTCCGGTTCCAATTGTGGTGTCATTAAATATGGATTACCTGTAGCAGCCATTCCTCTGGCTGTTTGCATTTGTTGTAAGAATGCATTCTGGGCTGCTAAGTTAGCAGCCCCCTTAGAAATGGCAAGGAAGCCACCCCATTACTAATAACCCCATCATGTTCAGCTTCCAGTCCCATCAGCTTTTCAAGCTGAAATGAAGAAAGTATCTTTCCCGTCTTCATTTTCAGGCAAAATAAATCGATAAATAAAATATTTTAATTGATTCTTCATTTATCACGGCATTGCTTTCTCATCCATTCTTTGTAAATGGGGCCATTTGAAAAGAAATTACTTTGGGAGATTATAGTTTCCTTACAAATATTCAGGTGTCATTCATGACTAATTCTAAGATACTCCCTACTCAAGAGTATAGTATCCCACAGAGTCCTGTTCCAGTGTACACTACCTTTCAGAGATACATATCCTTTTTAATAATTTATTAATTCCCTATCAGGCTTTTGATTTTTAAAGTTTGAATTTTCTATTCTTTTCTTGAGTGTTGCTTTAAACAGTAATAAACTTACAATAAATACCTTCCATAAAACCTTAAAATAGAACAATGGCAGGATAATATTACTTCCAACCTTCTTTGGATCTGACAGCCCCAAAGAGTGCTAAAAACAGCTGAAGATTGACAGCTATGTTGAAGCAACATGTTTGCTGTCTTTTATCCAATAGCTAGTTGAATGTTAATGAGAAGCAAGAAATTAGAATTAATTTTTATTAAAATGCTATTATATATACACACACCCATATTTAATATTACTACTGATGTGTGTGTGTGTTTGTTGTAGACTTGTTAACACATAGAAAGGCAAAAAAGAAAACATGATTAATATTTGATTTAAATTTGAAGTCTGTTTGAATTCACTCCCCTGTGTTTAATACATTATAAGGTAAAAGTCCTTTAAAGTACTACTTTGAGTAGTAAATTCAGTATACAGTTTAATTTGTATATTTAATGAGATCTCCAAGGGCATCTACTATTTGTCAGTTGTCAAAGGAATGGTGAAAAATATTGCTGCTAAATCTAAGCATATATTGTTAACGCTGAACAGCTGTTTCTTTATTCTGAAAGAAATATTTTGGTAGAAACTACTGTGGTATGTAATTATACATAGACATAACTCATCAGAAACAGATGTACTTGACCTTCTGGTCTACAGTAATAGAATTAATAAAGAAATGATATGACACTTTGAAATAATATTCCTTTTAACTGTGTCCTTTCTAATCTAGATGTCACACTGGAGGACAGACACAGTTCATTGATATGTTTCCTCCTTGTAATAATTTTATAAGAAGCTGTTTACACATATTATTTTTTTCCTCTGGCAATATATGATAATTGACTACAGAATACAAAGGAGTGAAATTTCTTCTAACCATCCAGTTATAATTTATGACTAAGTATCAAGCAGATATAAACAGTATCACCTAACTCTTAGGTGATGAAATGTCATATCGGTGAAGAAATTAAAAAAATATATTGAAATATTATTGATTTCAGAGAATATAAGGCTAAAGAAGATATAGGATTCAAGTAGAGATTAAAAAAGAACTCCACTATGTTAAGAATGGATTTGGGGATCTTTATTTCCAATGGATTTATTATTGTACAAATGATGGGACAAACAGTAGCTAATAATAAAAGTCCAGCTAATATTATTTGTTTTTATGAAAAATAAAAATCTATACTCCCCTCTTAAGCTATTCCAAAAAATGCCATGGAAAAATCTCTAGTCCCACTGAAACTTTTTTTTTTGAAGAAAGACAAATTAAACACTTCGGCTATGTTGTATCTTTTAAAATGCAACTACAGTGCTCATTATCAATCTTGTTTGGCAAATTTATTTATGGATTTACTTAAAAAAATATCTTGGAAAAAAAAATTAATCAGAAATTTACCCATAGATTGGAATGTTAAGTAGAGTAAATATAACCAAGCTTCTGGTAGGTTTTTTTTTCTTCTTTAAAATAATTTTTTTTTAACAATTTGTTTACCAATTTGTTTATAATTGTGAAGACAATTACATCAGCAGAACTGATAAGTGTTTGGCTTTCAGAACAAAGGAGCATCTTCCAAAATGGGTCCAAACAGCCTAGTAATCCAACAACAACAACAAATCATGGCCATAAAATGTCTTCTTCGGCCATTGTGAGACACTTACTATCTATGGGTCACCAGGTGGATCAAAACTCTGTGTTTAAAGTTCTACTGTACCACTGGAATTCTCGTTTTCTGCATTTTGCTGAGGTGGTTTAACTGTTTGAAACATTAACTGTTTGAAGCATTCCATTGTGCATGCAGAAACAGCTTTATGTCAATCTAAGCCTCCCGTAGGCATAAGGCTTGCCATTGGTTGCTTTCCTGCATACGTTATAAACTTAATTAATGCTCTTGCTAGATCTTATATCTGAGGCTGATTTTAACCGTATTATAGTAATATAGGTACTGATGAATCAATACAAAATGCTTGCATCTTCCTCTGTTTGTCTTTTGGCTGCATTGTTTAAATTATTAAAAGGGACTAATTGTTTAAAAACAAACCAAATTACATGTTTTACATTAAAAGGTCTTTCTATTACATAACAGAGAGCCAGCAAAGGACATTCGGTGTTTCAGTAACATCCCATTATAACAAATAATATTTGCTGAACCTCTGACAAATTCAGAATTCTACATTTATTGATAAATTCTAAAATATCAGTATATAATTGAACATCGTACTGACGTATTTACATTTAATATTCTTTCTAAACCATATTAATGAATGCAGAGTTATTTAACCAAAGCAGGATAATATTGGATAAGCCTATATCATAATTGTACTATTCTTTCCATCATTTTATACTTCCATCTAATAATATTGACAGCCAATATGTTCCAAACATCACTTAGGGCCAAAAACATGAAAAATAATATCTTGTGAATGAGTCTTATCTTAAAGTCATGAGAAAACTTTAAAACTTTGGAATAAGTTGGAATATCCTATATTAACAAGTCAATGGTTAACATTGACTTGTTAATATAGGATATTCCAATTTGTTCTGAAGTCATATCGGATAATGGATAGTTGCCTTAATAATCTAATAATAATCTTAATAATTCTGTTGATTTGGAATCCTCTGAAATCTATTTTATTTCAGGAGTTCAGAAGGACAACTAAGGCATGTAGGCCAAATTGCATTATCAAAAAATATTGTAGTTTATGGCCAATCCACAGTTTTAATCCATCTAGATTGCTTATCTAATATCACAGATTGTTTAAAAATATGATTAGCAATAATTTTATCTAAATGATTACTACTGAACCTTTAGTTCATGAATAATAATATTTAAAAAAAGAAATGCAATGTTCAAACTGGGATTGTCTGTGACTGAAAATTTATCATGGGAATAAAGGGAGAAATTATCTTCTTGTACTTTTGTAAAAATAGGTTAATAGGCAAATTCTGTTTAGCGGTATCAAGCAAGCTAGAATGCTTAAATATTAAATGTCTTTTACATTGTCCAGGCAGTATTTTTTGTCAAATAAATCAAAATGAAAAGAATGGGAAATAGACCAAATGAATGAATGTAAACTTACAATGAAACCACAAGGAATGTATAGAAAAAGAATAGGTTAGGCACTTATAATATATACCCCATTCATCGTTTGCAAGTTTTTAGTACATTCAAGAGCAGGTTTATTTCAGTTATTTACTTTATTGATTTATAGTAAAAAAACCTAAGCAATTCAGGATGGTTTTTAAAAAAAAAACTTAATCAAAATAATTATTAATAGTTATCTAAAAATCAAGAAATCAACAACTCCCCAACAGGCCTAAAAGTCGATCCCAAAGCCTAACAGTCATTGTGATTGAGGAGAATTTTGCTACATTCCTAGAAATTTCAGATGAAAAATTAGCAGTCAAAAAGTGAATAACTTTGGTTAATGCCCTCCTTCATAAGGGAGCAACATGACTTTTCGTTGCCAAGGGATGATCAAGGGACAATTAAGTAAGACCTACAGGGAAGAGGAGATTGATTTATTCTCTAACGCACCTGAAGACAGGACAAGAAGTAATGGCTCAAAGGTCCACAGAGAGAAATCCAACCTGGAACTAAAGAGGAATTTCTTGACATTGAGACCTGTTAATCAGTGTAACAGCTTACCTACCTGACTTGTGGGAACTTCATCAAGGTTTTTTTAAAAGGACAAACATGTGTCCAGGATGATATAAAGACTCCTGCCTTGGGCAGAGGCTTGGATTAGGTCCCTTCCAGTTGTATGATTAATACTATACTACTGATTCAATTGAAGTTCTGCCTCAGGAATAGAATAGAATAGAATAGAATAGAATACTTTATTGGCCAAGTATGACTGGATACACAAGGAATTTGTCTTTGGTGCATATACAGAAACATATCAAATAACAAATGTTATTTATTATTATGCAGGCGGTTGCATAAGCATTTCACTGCATATCTGAAGATACAGTAAGGCATTAAACTTTCTTAGTGTGAGTGCTGTTCAATGTATGGCAGAAGCAATCCTGTAAGAAGAGTTAGAGTTCATGGAAGGGTTATAAAAACATCTTTCAGACAATAAGAAGGAATATTCAATCTAACATTCCATATATCCAGATCAAGAGCCCTTTCCTTCACGGTACACATGGCTTTATCAATTTCAAGGGATATTAAGAATGAGGCAGAAAAGCCACAAATGGACAAGTCACTGGCAGTATTCTTCTTTCAGATGAAAATGACCTCATCAGCAAAAGTGAGCCGGCCAGTGATTCATCCTGGAGAAACTGTCTCATCCAATATTTTAGGCAGTAGATTCTCACTCAGGCCGCTATAGAAAGACATCCAAGTTCTAACTGGAGAAAGACATTTGGATTTGTACCGGAGACTCACAACAGGATTCTAATTGCTCTAGCTTGAATAGCTTTAAAATCAGGGTAAGCACAAAAATGGACACTAAACAATAATAGATTCAGCACCTTAGCATTATATGCTTAAATAGCTGCAGGGAATGTTATGTTCCAATTGCAACTAGAAAATCTAATTCTTGCACTGGCATCTTTTTGAACTTGGGCCCTGACTTCTCAAATTTGTTATGTCCAAGAATTAGAAACCAGAAAATAGATAACTAAATATTTAAATATTTTTAGTTCCTCAATTAAAAAAAAAAAATTTGTATTGGTGATGTTTCTTTATGAAGATCAGTTCCAGTTTTAGAACAGTTTATTTCTAGACCCTCAATTTTGCAATACTCAGCCAACTCCTAAAGGTTATGAGGGAAGCCAACTTAAATAATTATCATCAGCATTAAAGGAGCATGGAAATTAATCTATGATAAAGTGAAGAAAGATGAGATTTGCATTTGGAGAGGGCCTGTACAGTCCATTAACATAAAAATATTAACAGAAATGGGAGCAGAACTCAAGCACCTGTACCTTTGACATCATGTTTAACTTGCCCAAGGGTATCCCCATGAAGCATTAGAATTAGTTCACAGAATCCATAATTTTATTCATGTATTTAAAACATTTATATAGCCACCCAATATATACCAAAATCTATGTGGCTTCCAATTAAGGATTAAAACAAATCAGTAATAAAGCAACATAAAAACTACATTAAAAACCATAACCATTATAAGCAAAACCCCAAAAAACATGGCATCAAGATAAATTTCTGACACACAATCACCCCTTCCTATCCCAGATCTTGGGAAAAAACCAAATCTTCAGTGTTTTTTGGAAGGCTAGGATGGCAGAGGCCTACCAACCTCAGGGGAAGGGTGTTCCATAGAGCAGGGGCTTCCTAGTCCAATAAGGTGGGATTGTTACAACAAGGGACTATGCGTGGGCCAACCCTATCTAATTTGGTAGGATGGGTTGATGTCTTTCGGGAAAGGTAATCCCATACATAACCTGATCCTGGGCCCATATGAGGCTTTAAAGGTTTTAACCAGCACCTTGAATTTCATCTGGCAGGAAACTGGAAGTCAGCACAGCTTATATGCAGTTTGTGCAACAAAGGTTTTACATGGGGCAACCATAACTGCACGCACCACCATATTCTGGACCATTTGAAACCTCCAGATGGATTTCAAAGGCAGCCCTGTATATAGCATAGTGAAGTAATCCAATTCAGAGGTGACCAGTGCATGAGTGACAATGAGAAAGGCCTACAGGTCCAGGAAAAGGGTCAACTGGTACACCAGTTGAATCAATGCAAAATCCCCCTAGCCATGGCTGCCACTTGCTCCTTGAGCAGAAGTTATCAGTCCAGGAGGACCCCAAATTATGTATTGGTCCATGGAAAGGCAACTCCAGCCAGAATCAAAGATGGAATATCATCTGTGCCTGAGTGGGGAGGGGGAGGGAGGGGGAGGGAGGGAGCAAAAATCTAGAAGCATTCCATCTTGCCAGAATTGAATCAAGGTCAGATCCTTAAAGCTTCTAAGTCCAAGGCCATCACCATCACAGTATCACCTGTCTGGCTAGGGAGGGAGTTATATAATTGAGTAGATGACCTCAATAGATGACCTCCTCCATGATTTCATGTAGATATTATAAAGGAGAGATAAAAGGCTTGAGACCTGAGGCAGTCCAAATGGCAGAGGCCTAGGATCCAATACTTTTCTCCTATGAACACGAACAGGAAGCAGCCATAGAAGAATTATTCAATCCTAAAATAACTTCAGATCAGTGGATGCTGATTAAAGGGTCTGAGAGGGAGGACTGAATATTTTTCAACTGGATATTATAAAATGATGGCTTGGTCAGAAATCAAGAAACCTTGTCTAAAGCAAGCTTGTTTAATGTATGAAATATTTTTTTTGAATTTCATGTAGAGATGTCAGCATATAATCTTCTTATTATATTTAATACACTAACAAGGTGATAATCGGCTGAAACTGATTTTTAACCTCTTTTAAAAAAATTGAAATTATTTAATGGTTTCACTCATTACGCATTGATCGAAATGAATAAATAAAGAGGTGGCCATTGCATGTTAAGTTTTAAAAGTGCAACTAGGATCAGATCACCATGGCTATTTTTAATATTTTAAATTGAATTTAACTGTAAGGCTCTCTGAAGTAACAATAGGGACCAGAGGAGAAGATGGTCTCTAATGAAGGAGTATAGAGGGTTGGAGAAGGTTGAAGGAGATGGCAGATGGCAGAGGTCAACAAAGAGAAACTTATGAAAAAAGTACCTGCTAAATTACTCCTACAAGGCCTATACAGTTCAGCTCTCCCACACTCCTACTTTGTCTGGCCATAATTCATTGTCCAGGGAAACTAACATTGTACAGGGCTCCTCAAGATGGAAAGTTTTCCTCAGGAGAGAAGAAAAAGCTGAATATTATACAAGTAAGGAGCTGCCTATAGATCCACAGTGGCTGGAAGATGGATTGAGATTGTTGGTGAGAGAACAGGAGAACAAGCTTCCTATTGTCTATGGAGATGTTCAACCATCCAGGTCATGATTGTCTGAAAGGTGCTTTTTAAAGAGGCAACTGGACTTCCTTGTTTTTCTTTGAAGACTTTTTGCTTCTCATCCAAGACTGCCTCTTGAAAAAGCACCTTTGGGACAAGCTTCCTATTGCTTCTGCCACAACAGTTTTAACCTCTTTGCTTAGGCATTTTAATCTGAACATTAGTTAAGTGCTTGGTGTGGGCCCGAGGCTGCAAAGAGTCTGTTTTTGTTTTCATACCTTGCCCATGAATGCTAAATGACTGCACTGAATAAACTTCAGCCAGTTAAACTCTCTGCTTTTCTGTCTACAAGGGTCTCTGCCATACCTGATGAAGCACTTATTTTCAGAGCTACCAAAAACAGATACAAGTGTTATCCTTTGCTGATGAGAGGAGCTAAACAAGCTTTGTTAAATCTACTTAGAACATATAGTAGAACATAAAATTGTCAGGTTTCCAAGTGATGAAACCCAAACCCCAAAAAGTAATCCGAAGTCCATCTTTGAAAACAAAGTTATTTTATTTAGGTAATCATTAAATTGGTAAAGTCTGTTGTAATTCTGGATCTGACACAAACCGGAATTACACCACATAATATTACAAAGTAGAAACATCCCACAAAAGTCACGTTCACCAATAAAATAAATTTCAACATCATCCAGTATCTTCAAACTCCATTCAACCATTGGCAGGGACAGTCTTTGTTCCCATGGGAAAGAATGTCACCTAGCCAAAACAATCATCACTAACTATTCCCTCCTCCCAACCTAAGGAATGTGGTGAATGCAAAAGCCTCCATTACACATACAGAGAAAGAGAAGAAAAAGGAATAAACAATTACAATGATGAACTAACTAAAATGGCTACACATACAGTATGTCAACTTGACAGTACAACATTGTAGAACATTGTGGTTTCAATTGTACAAGAGAATAATGGAACACCGTTTTCCTCAAATTGGCAATACTTTTTATATTAAAATGGATAAAATTTGTAGTGTGTTGCATTCTACATCTTTCCCAAGAAAACCACACATATTAGAAATCCAGCTGAAGAAAAGATAGAGACGCCTGGGTTTGTGTAACTGGTGATGTCCACATCTCTAAATAATATCTGATTTTCATGTACATCTTAACAGCTATTTTCATTATTATCAGCTATATGGCTTAACCTATAAGGGATCAAAACCTCTAATATAATTTTCCATTCTATTAATGCAGGGCAAACAAGCAAAAGTAACAATGTAATAGGATTATACTAAATCACTGTCAATTGATAAAGCTTTGACCCTTATCTCTTGTATATTGACTACAGCTGTGGGAAAAAACTTACATTTGCTTTAACAGTTCTCTCTTTCATAGTTGCTTAAGAGAAATTTAGTTTTTAGTTTTACACCCAGCTTTAACATCATGGAGCGCTGAATGGAAAGCTTTTGTGTATTAATTGGGTCCCAAGAACAAAGAAATTCATGGCATTTAGTGGATGGACAAAACCATTCCCAACTTCTCTTCATCAGCATCAAAGGGGTTTTTGTTCCTTTAAAAGCATTTTTTTAAACAGGGAAATAATAGCAGTACTCTTCTATTAATGTTTGGAGCCACAAGATTTTTGTAACACAATACTTCACAATGTTGCAAGGTTTTGAAAGTTCTCAGGGAAAGAAGGAAAGAGAAGAAATCACCCTTGAAACGTTTTTCTGAGCATACTTTCATGGTCTGCAGTTGATATACTTTGCTATAGTTTATTGCTAGTTTGACCTTGTGTGGTGTTCAGGTTTCAGCATTTTATTGAATATTGGTGCCAGCTGATAAACAGAAGATTAATCATACCCTACAGAACACCTGTGTTTAACCTTGCTTTTGTTTTAGATGGCACTTTTATTATTTACTATCTACCATTAAATGTAAAACAATTGTATGGAATGGCCTTTAAAAACTTCTCTCAAGCTACCCTTCTAGGTTGGACTTACCTGTCAGATGCTTTAAAGCAACTGTCCTAAACCTGTCTGTTTTTTACATGACTTAAGGGTCCATGGTATGAGCTATTTTCTCATTTCACCTTAGCTAATTAAATAGCTTTGAGGGCTCCTTGGTGTTTGCTGAACTTGGTTGTTTCCTTGCAGATGTTTCATTAACCAAACTAGGTAATGTCATCAGTGCTAGTAAGGAGTGGGGACTCCTCCTCTAGTCCAACTCCCTGTTCAAGCAGGACACCATATCAGGGGTGGGCAGTTATGGCTCCTTCATGACTCGTGGACTTCAACTCCCAGAATTCCTGAGTCAGCCATGCTGGCTGAGGAATTCTGGGAGTTGAAGTCCACGAATCATGAAGGAGCCATAATTGCCCACCCCTGCCCTATATAACTTTAGATAAGTGGCTGTCCAGTTTCTTCTTAAAACTCCCCCAGTGATGAAGCAACCACAACGTCTGAAGGCCAGCTGTTCCACTGGTTAATTGTTTTCACTGTTAGGAAGTTTCTCCTTAGTTCCAGATTGCTTCTCTCACTGATTAGTTCACATCCATTGTTGCTAAGTGTGTTAGAAGAGGCTGCCAAATGGGGTATTTTAATTACGCCCAGAGGTTCAGCAGATGTGTAACTGTAAGACCCAATGTGGTGTAATGATAAAGCTATTGAGCTAGAACTGGAAAGGTTCAAGAAACTCACAGTCTAGCTTTGAACCAATTTTAGTGGGGCTGTTGTGGAGATAAAATTGGAAGTATTATATAGTTTGCCTTGAGTTTCCTCAAGAATGACGAGTTATAAATATAATGAATATATATTAAACAAATAGTCAAACTGTTAAATGTCAATGTGAACTATTGCTTAGAAGTAAGAGTTCCCCTTTCCCCTTTATCTTGAAATCTTTAATTTTGTGTGTAGCTTATGGGTGTGAAGTAGGGAATTATTTATTACCTTTCATTAGAAAATTAAAATCTTGAAAACAAAATATTATGAAGATTTCAAGTCAAATATTCAAGCTCTGCAAAAATATGTCTCAGGACATACTCTTAATATTCCTGAATTAATATATTTTTCTTACACTTTATTTCCTTCTTGCAATATATTTAATCAGATACTCACTGCATCTATTATCCAGAGGGCAAATGTTAGCATATCTTTTATATTTCAGCCAGACCAACATGACATAAATAAAATCACAACTCAAGCAATAGAATTTAAAATATAAAATTAGGTATTAATAATACAATAAAGCTATAATTATTCAATATGTTTGTTTTTGAGATATCACAGGGTTTCTATAGGATTACATGTATAAACTCAGAAGTATAAGAAGATAAGTGTAAGAATAATTAGATATGAACACCTTGGGGCCAACTCAGTTGTAGCAGTTATTTATGTTCAGTTATAGCTTGTATACAAAAGAGCTGCATGGTGGCCTACAAGTGAAGACATTCACCTCCCACTCAGATGATTGATAGTTCAATCCAAGCAGGGGCAGATGCTGTTTTATCAGGTTGCAAAGAGAAAAATATCTGCTGTGAGCTCTGCATAGGTGTCAAGAAGGGCATCTGGCCAGTAAATGCTCAGCTTCTTTCAGTCGTCCCAACTCCACCACGAATAAAGGGATTAAAGATCTTAAAAAGAAAAAAAGTACCTTGTATGCAAAACTTGGCTATGCTACCTAAAACCACTAGTTTCTGGTCAGCTAAAAGGAGCTTAATTTACTTAGCCTTCATTCTACACCTGAATATTAAATTAGGAATGGGGGGTATTTATAAAGTCCAAAGATATTTCCCTTTCTCTCTTTTTTCTTAAGAAAGGCAGCACAGCAACACATGGCACAACATTTCTATTTTCTCCTCATCACAAGGACAAAGCTGTTGTTCTTTGGTCATATTGCAAAACCTGTCCTCCAAACGAGCCAATAGGAGATTGTTGCAACAGGTTATAGCTAGTCCTCAGTTAGTAACTCTCATTCAGCAACTGCAATTACGATGGTGTTCAAAATGTAACTTTGTGACCAGTTCTCGCATTTATGACCTTTGCAGCTCTGTAATGCAGAGGAAAGCTGAGGTAAGAGCATGAGCACAGAGACTCTTTCACTTAGTGACTGCTTGACATATCAAATGATTTGCTGTTCCCAGTTGTAATTAGTAAGGAGTAACTGTAATGTAAAAAGCCTTTCTGGTGTTTTTGAAGATAATATTGAACAGGCAGATGGAACACTTTTTTCTGAACTTGTTGGGATAATATAGGGTGAGGTCTGGCTGCAACCATTTTGCATGTCAATATCTCTGGCACTTTGCTTGAAAAATGTTCTGCCTGTTGGAATGAGTGCACATGAGGAGAGCCCATATCTTAAGATGGCACTAAGTGAATTCCAGATAGAACAAATGAAATTGTTTTATATATAAATCCCCCAACTAAAACCATAACTTGTATTGACTGATGACCATGGTAGATATGTTGATGTGGAAGTTAATTTGCATGGGACTAAGACTCTAATATTGGAATTTGGGCCTCAAATGAGGATAAAATACAGTTCTATAGATGACTTATATTCAGACATATAGATTTTTCTTATGAAAATCAATGTTTGATGGGGAATAAATTGTAAGTCTTTAGATCATAATCCTCTGAGTTTGGCTTAGAAAATCCAGTTCTCTTAGATGAAGTTCCAGTTCTCTTAAAATGAAATTCTGTTGCAGAAAGAAGCAGTAGTGGAGAATTGTGAAAAGGAATTTTAAAATTGTCTGAAAATAATTAAAACCAAGGTACTGATTTAAGAATGATACAGCTTTTATCAGAGGTTACTTCATACAAGAAACAAGAGAAAACACAAGCTATTTTGGATGAGATAAAAGAAGAGAAGACAAGTATTTCTCAACAAATTAAGCTTTTGCAATAACGATTATGTAACAGTAAGGGAAAAAGTAATAAAGATGCATTATATGTAGCCTTGCCCCCCCCCCCCCCAAAAAAAAATCCTTTCAGTTTGCAAACAAACCATGCAGTGGCTGGCATATAAATTACAAAAAGAAAAAGGAAATTATATTGAAACTACAAAAGGGAGATACTGTATAAACAGATAGCAGAGTCATACAGACAGCATTTCATCAATATTGTTCTAACTTGTATAAAGAAAGAAACATTTATCTGGGAAAAATAAATGAATACCTCAAGAAACACAACTTACTGAGGATTACAGATGAACAGAAACAGATTATGAATGGACCCATAGCAGAAGTTTCTGAAGCTATAAAAAAGATTAAACTAGGAAATGTATTTTGACCAGCTGCATTATCAGGTTTTTATTATAAATGTTTTGAGGATGAACTTTTACAATCTGTACAAAATAGCTTTAGCTTACAGGGAGGAAAGATGCTATATAGAGTTGGAAAGAGACTAGTATTGCACTAATTCTTAAAGTGGGACAATATTTGATTGAATATTTGAAACTGTAGGCCAATATCCCCATTGAATAATGACTACAAGTTGTTTGCAATGATTTTTTGTAATACTTGTCCTCCAAAGCACTAGAAAGCAAGACAAGAAACAATGGATGGAAACTAATCAAGGAAAGAAGCAACCTAGAACTAAGGAAATACTTCCTAACAGTGAAGACAACCAGTGGAACAGCATCCCTTAGAAATTGTAGATGCTCCATTCCTGGAGTTTTTAAAGAAAAGACTGGACAGCCACCTGTCTGAAATGGTATAGGGTTGCCTGCTTGAGTAGGATGTTGAACCAGAAGACCTCCAAGGTCCCTTCCAGCTTTATTCTGATTGATTGATTGTGGCTGACAGAGTAAAAATAATTTTGTAAGAATTTATTTATGAGGCTCAATGTGGCTTTTCATACAAAAGGAAGTTAATAGCAATAGCAGTAGGAATAGCGTTTAGACTTATATACTGACCCATAGTGCTTTACAGCAGTCTCTGGTGTTTTACAATCTCAGTATATTGCCCCCAACAATCTCGATCCTCATTTTACTGACGTCAGAAGGATGGAAGACTGAGTCTACCTTGAGCCTCACCAGAATTGAACTGCAGACTGGGAGTAGAGTTAGCCTGCAATACTGCATTCTAACCACTGCAACACAAGGGGTCAGTGAAAGGGTAGTTTTAGAGATGCCTTGGACATTTTGGAATATTTAGAACAACGTAATGAGACAGATTGATTTTCTTAGATGTGGAGAAACCCTTTGACAATTCGATTTGGGCCTTCTTGTTCTAAGACTTGGAAGGTCTGAACCTTGGAGAGAACTTTATAAAATAGATAAGATTGATTTACACTGCACAGAAGACGTAACTAATTGTCTTCTTTATTAATGAACTTTTAATGAAGCCTTAGAGATTAAAAAAAAAAAACAAGACAGAGATGCCTGCTATCTCCTTTTGTTTATTTTGGTTTTTAAAATAACAAATTTAGTTCATCTCTGGTGGTGCAGTGGTTAAAGCGCAGTATTGCAGGCAAACTGCCCACAGCCTGGAGTTCGATTCCCATGTTAATCAACCTTCAAAGACCCAGATTGTTGGGGGCAAATTCAAACTATGCTTCCACATTGTAAATTGCCCAGTGAACGCTACATAGTGCTATGGGGTGGAAGATAAAACTAAATGCTATCGCTACTGCTATCCAGTTTATAACTACCTGATTAAGTGTGTAAAATGTAGGGTGGCAATTACACTCCTTTTGAGTTTCCTTTTTAAGGAGTGAATTTGAATTTCCCTCCATGAACCACTTGTGTGGGAAAACAATTCCAAATTGAAAGGGGTTTTATTTTAAGTTCAGGGCCTCCTGGTTTCACTTAGGGCACTAAACCATCCTTTAAACTGAATATTTGCACAAGGAAATATTGTTGCTGATGCTCAAACCGTTAATTACAATGACAAATAGATGAATATCAGCTCTAACCTGCTTTCCACAACTGCAAGCAAGGGGTGATATTCAAGATATGCTACAGGAAAAAAAAATAAACATGAAAAAGATGGATGAAGAAGAGTTTTTCACAATGTGTGAATGAACCAGCATGAGTCATTTTGATAGGAGATGAGCAGCAAAAAATAATAAAATAATAATAAAATAAAATAAAATAAAAATAATCAAGGGACAGCATCTGGTTACTTACCTGTTTCCCATAGAATTGGCCTAGCCTATTTAATCTGGCAAGATTGGCATGCTCCAATTTCCTTAGATTAAATAATGCCACCTATTGGAAATGCAACTTCTTTGTGGCAATGCTTGACCTCTAGAATGAGATTCCTCTGAGATCCAGATGGCAGAGTACCTGGAGTAGGTTTGTGGAGTACCCTACTCTATAGAGGGTTTTGTCAACATTTGTAATATGTCAGATTCTGTCCTGCTCTTCTTTTAGATGACTAGCAAAGCACATGAATCTGTAAAATGATCTAAATGTCTCTCTTGATCCATTTGTGGTATTTCCGTATTATATAGTGCATTGACTATGATATCTATGGAGATTCTCAGTCATCCAGGTTATGGTTGCCCCAAAGGTGGTTTTTCAAGAGGCAACTGGAGTTTCTTGTTTTTCTTTGAAGACATTTTGCTTCTCATCCAAGAAGCATCTTCAGCTCTGACTGGATGGTGGGGAATGGAAGGATTTATATTCCTTGCAGATAACTGGTCATTTGCATTCTTTTTAGAGAGTCATTGAGGACACAGATAAACCTCTAAGTGGCCTCAAGGACTATCCAAAAAGAATGCAAATGACCAGCTATCTGGAAGGAATATAAACCCTTCCATTCCCCACCATCCAGTCAGAGCTGAAGAAACTCATTGGATGAGAAGCAAAATGTCGTCAAAGAAAAAACCAGAAAGTCCAGTTTAGGATGTTGATTATGATAGTTCATGTTTTAACATATTATACAACATGTTATGATTTGCTAGTCACCAAATCCTTGGTGCACTGTCTATCAGTTAATCTGTTCTTGTTCTACAGGTATACAGCATCCTTGTTCTACAGGTATACAGCATTATGTAGCAATAATGTCCCTTTTGCCCAAGGCATCTGAAACAGACAAACAAAACTACCAGATGCCCATTACAGCTCAAGGCACTGCTAATTTCCAGTTTTCTATATCTGGCTTGCTTTTGTTTTGGTGAGTTTTGACACAATGTCTTCCCTAGGGATAATGTTCCATGCTTCGGATTATTTGACTCTGACTGATGCCCCAAATCTATGGCCTGCAGCAACTGCTTTATCTTTTCCCATGGCAGGACTACCTCTGCAGGCTTCTTCGGCAAAAGCGAGCAATTAATTGTGGTGTGCAGGATCAGTGCACTCGTCTGTGTCGCTGCCAGCTCAAATACCACATGTCCTTTAGGTTCCATGCAGCGATCAGAAGGAAATAACTACATCAGAGAAAAGCCAGGCACTTGGTGTGGGCCACCCATAAATCGAGAAGAAAGGTTATACATAAGAGGCATCCTGTTGTTCAAAGCTTTGTAAATTTCGCAAGCCTTTCCCTCTTCTTCTCTCCAGAGACTTTGGAGTGGGGGTGGAGGAGGAAAAATAACATTTTTCTTTGCAGTATAAAATCTCTTTAGTCCTATCTGCTTTTTTGGAGGAAAGATCCATTTATATGAGCCTTTTTAGATGATTCAGATGCTCAATTCCATTATTGTAGCTTCTCAGATTTTTACATATTTCATTTTGAAAGCAATCCTTTAAAAAAAAAAATATCATAATCCCATTATTCATAAATAGCCTTTCATATGATATGCCAAAAGTTTACTTAAGGCATTCTTCCTCTGGAGTGTAGCCAGTTCTGTACACCAACCATCAAGTTCCGCAAATGTAACCACATTTTTCTCATAACAATTTTTCCACTTCTAATGTTGTCCTGGTTCATTTTTTTTCCCCTCCAAGGCCATTTTCAGTTAGTATTGACTGGGTTCCCACACCCCCTGGGACCTGGACCCTCTGGGGGTGTTCCATTCTGGAGTGGATTTTGCCTCTACCCTGCTCTATATTGATTCCTAACTTAGCTAATTTTTTTGGTTTTTTAATTTTAATGTTTAATGTTGTTTTGATGTTTTCTGTTGTTGTTTCTATCATATTGTAAGCTGCCAAAAGTCACTTGACAGCAAGATGGGATAGATTTAAAAAATAAAATCAGATAAAATCAGATAAAATAATAAAATAAAATAATAAAATTGAGTCCTGGAAAAGCGGAGTGGCTTTGAATTTGGGGTTCCTTGGTCCTTGGAGAGTTTATATCTTTGTTCGAGGGTGGAGATTCTGGGGGTTCCTGAGGATGAGTAATTCCTGTTCAAAGACCAGATGGCAATTGTGGCCAGGAATGTCTTTGTACAACTCTGAGTGATGCTCCAATTATTCCCATTCCTAGGCCAATGTGCCCTTCTCACAGTCATTGAGACTGTGGCCACCTTTCATTTGGACTATTGTAATATACTCTACATAGAGCTATCCTTAAGAGCATCTGGATGCTTCAATTAGTTCAAAATGTAGCACAACCCTCACAGTTTTGCACATGGCCAGATTTGTACATGAATCACCTCTTGTGCAGGATACGCATTAGTTACCAGTCTTATTCCAGATGCAATTCAAAGTGCTGGTTCTCACGGTTAAATCCCTACATTGCTTGGGCCCAAGTTATTTGAAGGCCCATCTCTCCCCAACTCACCCGGACAGGAAGACAGGGCATACCACCTATTAGGGAAATATATCTAGTGGGGCCAAGAAAAAGGGCCATCTCAGTGATAGCTTCCTTCTTGTGGAATATAATTCCCCCAGAGATAAGATGGAGTCCATCTTGTTACTTTTCCAGAAGGACCTGAAGACATAGTTCTGTCTATGGGCCTGGAGGCCTCAGACTAATAAGGAAGCCAATAAAATTGTTTATATGATTGTATTTTTTTGCTGACATGGATGATAGTAGTGAAAGAGGTGGGATGGTATGGGTTTCTGTGCTTTGTAATTCTTTTTTTTAAATGTTGTAAGCCACCTTTTGTTTGAGGTGGAACAAAAATTAAAAAAAAAAAATTTGGCATTGTTAATTTGCGAATTCCAAACTCTTGCTTTTCTGATATGGTTATTATTTTAAAATCAAAACTCTTCTTACATGCAATTGAAGAGATGGTTAATGAGGTACACATGGGTATCATGGCACACAGAACACTCCCAGCAGGCATCTGAAGAGGGGGAACGAATCAATTATAACATGATTAAATTTTTTAAATAATGCCACTTTATGAATATTTCAAAGATCATGAGAGTGAGAATGCCAATATCTCGTGAGATTCTGCTTGAAAATACTGAAACCTATCAAGACATGGACTATTTTAACATTTAATTGATTTATGGATTTGGGGACTTGCCGCTTCTGTATTGTGGAGTTGGTAGCAGAATAATAGAGTTGGGAGGGGCTTTCATCCAGCCCTTTGCTCAGGCAGGAAACCGTATACCATTTCAGACAAATGGTTGTCCACCCTCTTCTTAAAGACCTCCAGTGTTGGTGCACTCACAACTTCTGGTGGCAAGTTGTTCCACTGATTAATTGTTCTCCTTAGTTCTAAGTTTCTCCTCTCCTTGATTAGTTTCTATCCATTGCTTCTTGTCCTATCTTTAGGTGCTTTGGACAATAGGTGACCTCCTCTTCGTTGTGTCAGCCTCTCTGATATTGAAACACTATTATCTAAAACACTGGTGATTTAGTTCATGTTTTAGTTCATGTTGAAGAATGAAGGTGAGGAGAAATCTATGTTGTTAACATTTTTATTTAGCAAGAAAAAGAAAGCATGCAGATCATGGCTTCTGCAATGGTTTCCAAGTTCTTTAACAGCCATAGCTCATAGGAGGATTTTCTTCTGTGTATAACAAAGAAATGCATATAGGGATATTTATATGGGTATTTTTCTCCAGGGATCGATCAGGTTATGCCCATGAGTGTTTCTGTTCTCTCTCTCTCTCTCTTTCT